>DWAV01000553.1:0-18587 GCA_018231305.1 Noctuana lactifera
ACATTAATACATTAAAAACATTAACATTAGATAAATAGTTATGCTAAATGTTATTACAGTTAGAGGCGAAGACAACTCGTATACAGCGATTAGACACATAATTATGAATACAATCAAATAAATCCGGATAAAAAAATGTAATTCATACTTGTTAAACATATAATATTTTGATTGTGTGAAAGACAAAACCAAATTGATAATAATATCATTGATAACATAAATATGAAATGTAATGTAAAACACAGAAAGAAAGCTCAAATTAGGTTCTAATATTTATGGAAAATAATTGAAATAATATCTCCAAAATAACATGAACAAAATTGTATAACTATTGTTATCTTTGTCTACAGGGAAACCAATCACAAAAAACAATACAGAAGAAATAAAGTACTCATTACGAGAACAGAATTATGGGGCCATTATCCAGAAAGCGTATGCTTTTGCGAGCAAATCCCTGTTAGAACTGTTGCTTAAGGAGTATGATTTAATGGGTAGATTGAAATCTGTCAAAAACTACTTCTTAATGAGCCAAGGCGATTTCATTGTGCAATTTATGGACGCGACCGAACAAGAGCTCTCTAAGAAGATTGATGACATCATACCCTCTAAATTGGAGTCTCTGTTAGGGTTATGTTTAAGGTAACATGTTATTAAAGTATATACTTATAGAAAAATACATTAAAGTCACACCATTGTAATCAATATTAACATAATAATATTATAACTTATAGTTTTGGTACCCGAAATGCGGGATGAAAAAAAATCTATATAATGCGGCATAATAGTAAATGATCCTTTTTTTTAAATGACAAGGTATATTTAATTAATTAGTATTTTATTTTATATGAATTGTATTAAAGAATGATAAAATAAATTTAGTCTATAACTTAATTTTGAAAATCATCGTAATTTTTAGAAAGTTAATCAAGTCACATAAGGGCTCCTAAAATTATTTGGTTTTTTATTATTCCTTATTCAAAATTTCAGACTTTCGGCAGCTAGCCACGATCCCTACAATGAGGATATGCGAGTGGAACTTTTACCATACGACCTACAGTTCCAGATGTTTAAAATATTATCAATTGAAACTGAAGATGAAAAAGGTACGTTATTTTATCTATATATATTTTTTTAAGTCATATAATTTATTGTGACAAGCCACCACACCAGTCCATTAACACTTACAATAATAAGGGACCAGATTCACAATTATATGTAGTCTTCTCTTCAAAATACTTGTTTTTGTAAAATATTACTTGACTTTGGTGTTTAATCAATAATATCGTATTATACCTATTTTATTTTTTTAAATTTCAGAATACAAGCAAAACAAAGACTGCCCACCATTAACAGGCATTGAGACTTTCTCCTTCGGTATGGAGGTGAAGTGGCCTGTGTCATTGATACTTAACCACAAGGCTATCGCGTGCTATCAGATGATATTCAGACACCTGTTCTACTGTAAACATGTCGAGAGGTTACTGTGTAGGTGCGTATAATAAAGTAGAATTCGGTTTTTTAAATTAATATTTATGGTTTAAGGAACTGTACTAAGTTAATATCACGTCAATATATTATAATCTATTTAAAATCCTTGTATTATTATGTGTACTGTATCTGAAGCGGGTATATCGGGGATATGCTCTTAGATTGATCTTGTATGTGTGCACATTACACTCACACATGTGTATTTCTCGTTTGGTTTCATTGCGTGTTCCACGTGGCCAATCTTGTCATTCTGAACTAAATACTATGATGACATATTAACTTCTCTGCCTATTAACTTACATACTAACTTAGCCATTATGTGTAATAGTTATTAAGAAAATGCGTTTGTGGTTTGTGTCGCAGAGTGTGGCTGTACAATAAAGTGGTGAAGCGTTTCTCGGAGGGTCGCCTGTACGCCGACGCGTTCGCGCTGCGGCAACGAATGTTGAGTTGCGTACAGCATCTACAATACTACATGTGCGTCGAAGTGCTCGAGCCTTCCTGGTGCCATCTCATACAAAGCTTGGATAAGGTCAGTAGGGCACTGGCAACATTTGGTTGTTATATTAGCTCGTTCATATAAATAAGCTGCGTGCATTGACGTACCTACTTTTTAACACGGTAGGCTAAGGGGAGGGTGGGGGGGATTTCTCGTTCCTCTTGCCCCGTACATTTGTTAAGGTGTTAATATGGAAACACGAGAGAAAAAGGAATCCCCCATACTCTTAACTCAAAAGATTTTGGGCTGGGCGTTGATTAAAAAATAAAACAACATTGTGAAAATCTATAATCATCATTTGTATGTAATTACCTTTTAAATAATAAGCATTAGTAGTTAAAACGATATTAGAATGGCCAAGATAAGTGCCTGTAAATTCTCTTAAATCTATTTTATATTACTCTTCTTCTACTTTCACAACAATTGAGATTTAGAAATGTTGATACAGTATTTTCATTATCATTATTAGTTATTCCAATTTTTTTAATATCTGTGTTAATTTTTTTTCCATTGATGAGATTTTTATTTCATAATCATTTAGTTTGTTTCGGATAAAGTCCAACTCTGAAACTTGCGTTTTCTTGTTTATCACTGTCTTTGCATTTCTTACTATTTTTGGTTCAAGTTTATAAGACTGGCAGAAGCCAAAACAACATTTCCCACTTTCTATGTCTTCATTATCATCACCGATTTTGGGTAATGTATCTGGATGGGGCATTTCAATTATATTATCTTGATTTGGCTTAACAACTATACGATACAATGGCAAAAACTTTGGAAATAAACTGATGCGCCTCGACAAAGGTTTAATACATGGCAAATTATACTTAATGCAGTTTAGTTCTTGCAAGTATGGTGGTATCCAGGACCAGAGTTTTGATGGCTTTGTATAAACGTTCCCAATAAGTATGCTTTCAAAATATGCTATTAATTTCACTTGTGAAATATGACCGAAAAGCTCAGCATTTGATATTATTTCTTGTGTATCGCTTACTGCCAATCCGTTAAGTAAATTAAAAAGAACTATTGGAATCATAAAAACAAATACAATAAATATAACGTGACTAGTAACTGGAAAAGTGCTAAATTTAATGGAGCCAGCGTCGAATTCACCTGTTAACATAACTATAGTTTTAAACAAGGAGCTTCCTGGATCTTCGAAGAAATCTTCTTCTTCTTCCTTATCTTGATCGCTGTTATTGAGGTTTGGTGCTTTTTGATCCTCCTCAGTTTTTACATTTTTGAACAGTGCATAGAAACTTAAAGCAAAAGCTATTATCAGAATACAATACCAAAGTATAAATTTGAAAAAATTCCACGAAACAGTCCTTAACATCATAATATAGGTCGAAAGGGTTGGAAATTGACCAATAAGTACAATAAATTCAGCTGAAGATAAAAGTATGGCAACTGCAGACAATTGTTGCTTAGTCGACTCTTGTACTGACGAACAACATAATATCCATGCTGATACAAATATAAGCGCTAGTTCCATCCAATTTTTAAAACTTTGAAAATATTTGATTGGTGACAGTAACAACTGAAACAATTCTCGAAATATTAAGAGTATAAGTCCAACACTCGCTACCATATGGGTGAAAACGTTAAATGCTTGAAATGATTCTGCTTTCTCTTTTTCAATTACGTATCCCAATAAAATATAAAGGATTAAACTGAACCAGAACAAAGAATAAAAAGTAATATTTGCAGTATAAAGGCAACTTATTCGTTGCCATTTCATATATAAAAAGCTTGTGATGACGGGATGTTTTAAAAGTGGTCGCAACTCTTCATTTTCAGTCATGTATAATAATGCGTCTGTTTCTGGAGATGATATATTTTCAAATTCGGATCCATTATTATTAATGTTATCCATTAAGGGCAATTTACACTCCTCCTCTGATGGAATGTTTGGATACACTAAAAAGCTGTATTTTATACATATTTCATAATCATCATCGCTTGGTCGTTCATTATTAGTCGTTATACATGAGTCTAAGTAGGTCTCCAATGTTTTAGCATTGATATCTGCTAATGGTGGTTCATTAAATTTATTCCGTAAACCAACGCATGCTCCCTTTTTAAGTAACGCCAATACTGTATTCTGATCGCCATTTCTAGCAGCGTAGTGTAGGGCAGTATTACCTTTAAAATCAGAGAAATTAATGTCAATCTGATTTTTAACCCTTGCATGGGTGAAGAAAGTATTTAAACATTCTTCAAAATTAACGTTTGGGTCTTTGGAAGCAAATTTAGTTCCTCTTATCATAATTTGCAATAGGGTTTCATCATTTTCGGGTTCCAATAAGGTTGAACTGTTGTCAAGAAACATTTTAAGAATATTATTATATCCATTTCTGCAAGCTATAGCAACGGGTCGGTACGAGTTCCCTGAACAAGTTGCATTTGGATCAGCCCCAGATTTTAGTAAAATTTCCACAGCTTTTTCCAATCCCTTTTCTACCGCTAATTGTAACATTGTATGCATACCATTGTTAGCTGTCAATAGTGGGCGGTGTTCATTTTTTCTAACCATCTTAGTAAAATCACGTACAAAATTGCTTTGATCATGTTTACTTAGATATGAAAACAATTTATCGGCATCAATTACCTCAGCAGTTTGAAATGCAGAGTCAAATTTTGACAGTAAATGGGGAAAAGCTTCTTTTAAATAATATCGGGCTGTCTTACCACTTATATGTTTATATGAATCCAAATCAACAGGGTCTTGAGCGTAGTCGAATATTAAGGTAACGACTCTTTCAAGACCTTGTTTTGCTGCAGAGAATACAGGTGTTACTCCCTTAAGATCAGGAGCATTTACATTAGAACCTGCTTTTAAGAGCATTTCTATCATATCTTCGTAAATAGCTAAATCTTGATCGCGGTCGTCATCTAAGTCTTGAATTTTCTTAATGGCCAATAATAATGCAGTATTTCCCTTAGATTTTACGTTCACGTCTATTCTATCATCTTCTAATAGAGCCTGTAAAGCTTCAATATTTCCGTTTTCTATTGCGAAATGAATAGGCGCAGCACCATATGTTTCATTGACTCTATTGACTTCAACTTCATGTTGCAGCAGGAGCTTTACGAAGTTTATCTTACTATCTTTTTTGTCTCCTTCGCAAATGGCTAGTTCAAGGCAAGTTTTATAATCCGGGTATTGATAAACATATTCGAGGTCTACTGCACCATAACTTACGAGCTTCTTGAAGGTGTTTAAGTCATTGGTTCGAAGAGCAGTCCTTAATTGCGTTTGGGGATCTGTACCGAATAGTGAACCTCCTCGTGTCACCCGGTTAGTATTCATTTCGTAACTGTCCCGCGTCATGTCTCATACACCACTGGCATCTGAAATAAAAGAACGACGAAAGGTTATTTACGCAATCGCATATTTTTCGTAACAATTACCCGCATAGAGTACACTAATCCCGAAGTAGCTACCTAGACGTTGTTATTCAATTAACTTCAATTGACTCATGTTCGTTTATAGTGTCAAAAACTCTTCTACGCGAGCGATATACTCGTATCGGTAACTCGTATCCGTATAAGGGCTTACAATACAATTTAGTAAAGTTGGTAAACCAGTTGGGCAAATGATCGTGTGAATCCATAGTGATGTAGTTAGTTCTATTAGTACCGGCTGTGTGTTAATCTTCGAATATCTATAGCTGTAGGTTTAAACGTTAAATGCAATGCAAACAGTCCTAACAAAAAGTATGTTTGGTTTGTTAGTTACCTATACAACAAAGATTGTAGGATTAACATTATGTCTAACCGTGTGGGAAAATAAGTACATTATAATGCGATATGACTAAAAACTCTACGTAATTCATATAATGCAAATAATAAAAATAAATTCTGCAGAAGCCAGCACTTGAGAATGTAACACCTTGTGAAAATTAGTGAAAATAAGAAGAGAATCAACTAGTTTCTTGTTCTGTTATCGAAGTTAATGAACGCGTTTGATATAGGGAATTGGAGAGCATTAATGAAGGAACAATTATTCAGAATTTCTCTCAGTGCTACACAATTAATGATCTCGCATGTCGACCGGCATACGTTACTACAAATGGGCAATTGTTCCGATTTTTCTTTCCAATCGGTTGATTCGTATTTTTCGTATCGAGTTTAATTACTACTAATTTACACTATATAGAACTTTATTGCGTTGCCTTGTAATTGCGAGTTCCGAATTAATGACTTAGCTCGCTTTTGTAATTTGCATTTCAAAGCACCCGTACCCTTATTGTGTTGAGTTAATGCAGTCAAAATATTTTTAGCGACGGTGGCGGATATTGATTTAAATACATGAATACGAGGCAAAACTAGGTTTTTATGGAAAGAAGCCACAGACGAAGATCGATTGGTGAATGTTTTTTCAGAAGTTAGAACGAAGATTAATTAATTATTATTATCAACTAGAACTTTATTGCTCCTTCAACGGCCCTTCTCCCAATTTTCTCTAGGTTCGTCAGTTTTAGGAATCACTGATCTAGATATCTGAATGATGTTATTCTATTCTTTATATTTATTTAGTACACGAAATAAACTTTTGTCGCTTTAAGATTTAACACGTTCATTTGACGTTCAAGCGTTTAATAGGTACGCCTACCGGATTACTTACGAAAATATTTGTTTTAAGATTTGCGTACGGTATTACAGAAGATAAAATTGCGGTGTTTAAATATTTTACTGAGTTTGAGTCACCTTGCATTTAGTAAATCTAAAATCCTAACGGATTACCGATAGTAAAGGTAAATCCAAATACTAAGTACTCACACACACACGCACAAACACACACACACACGATCCGAAATACAGATATACGAAATACAGATCCTTATGTTTACTTAGGCACCAGTAAAATTTCACGGTATAGATTTGCTCAGCCATCCATCGGAACTTAATTAGATAATACACACGTTACAACCAAAGCACTGCAAGGCTTGCTATATATTCTCTGCTGTATCTACGATAACCATTCGCATTTTATTCTACGTCCAACGCTTACGCCAGAAATTCACTATTGTGTTCAGAGACGGTTCACCTGTTTTCAATCGAACAGTTGGCTTTTACTACTTCGTTGATTTATACATTGCTCTTAAGATAGAACTGAGAACAATGTTTGGTTTACTCAAAATCATTTAACAATTACATTTCTATTTTAATACTTTTAAATAAAAGGTACCGCACCGTAATAACTTCGTATAAATACCAATCTATCTATAAATGTTTGTTTTTATACTTGTAGTAAGCAAATATTGTGAAAGCGGGTTATGGATATTCAAATTGTCATCTCTTTTGTGTTAGCACATTCATTTATTTTAGGACTCATTACGTTTCATTCATATGCTAAGCTGTTTTCTGACAACTCATAGATAGGTCAGTATACGATAATATACGATAGTATACGATAATAACGTGAAATTATAATGTACTTAGCTTCGACTAACCACCAGTCCACCATTCGAAGGGTCCCGGGATCGATCCCCGGCGGGGCAGAAATTTAAATGATGAATTTATTTTTCTGTTCTCGGTCTGGGTATTTGTGTATTTGTCTTTGTATGTGTCCATGACACCCACGACGCAGGGAATCCTCATTTCGAGGGTTTTTAAAGGTTAAAAATTAAATAAGGTAGCATAATTTATTTTCAAAACGACACTGAAATGTGAATTTTGCTGGATTCAGTTTCAAACAGCGTGCTCTCTCGAAGTTTTAATTAAAAAATACGTTTATGAAAATGCATAGGGTTTAAGAAAATATTCGCGAGAGGATGTTTTTAGATGAAGCCTTATTAAATGTAGCTGTATTTGTAGGAAATTAGCGCACATGATACTTAGGTATCGGGATCAACTAATGTTGATGAAAACAACGATAAATTCCCCCAAATAGGTACTGTTTGCATATATTACCGTTACGGCTGTAAAGTGATTTTGGCTCTGTTATTAAAAGTTAAATTGCATAATTAATCCACGTAAAAGGTCCATAAAGAGAACAAGTTAGCTACGTAGTGACGGTATGTGTAAAGTGTACTTTCTAACTGGTCAGTCAGAAATATCTCGGAAGAGTAATCATCTTTAATCTGTTAAGCAATTACTGCTTCCGTTGTACTTTAATGATATGTTTTGGTCCCCGACGTGCACGCTACCGAATGGGTTAAAGCTAATTGTAAGCCACGCCCTAGTAAAAGGAGAAAATATTATAAATGGTATATAGACTAAAGTTGTTTTAATTTTAACAACTACGACTTACGACTATATCGATATTTTTAAGTCTACAAAGAAATGAAATGATTTCTTAAAAAATCGTAGTTTTTGTGAAATTGAGAAAACACATAAAACCAATTATTATAAACAAAAAAATGCAAACCGATTAATTAAGCTGTTTTTAGTTTTAGACCAATGTCTTAATTGAAAATAATATCCCACCAAAAACATTTTCATGTAAAATGTTATTAAGACGAGACCATATGGCTTGTATTGCGAAAGAGTTATCAAATCTCACGTAGAACCAAACTTGTAATTCTACACGACAAACTTTACACCTTAGTAAAAATAAAAGTATTAAAATTCGTTAATAAACAAGTGATAACCGAACATGGCAAAGTATTTGCAGTGTAATTGAACCTGTTCTGCAGTTGGTTCATAGTGAGGCAACAATTTGCGGCCCACTCTGGTGGACTTCATGTAAATCGATCTTAGATCTACAAGTTACTTGCGCAGCTTATACATATCAGAAAGTACTACTACTCAAATATTGGTTTGCAAATACAGACTACAGTAAATAATCGGGTTCTCATGGGACCGGTCAATCAAAGACTTGATAGAGATATGTTATAACAAATAACATTTCATTTTATAGTAGCCATTTGTAGTTTTATTATTTATATTTTTATTTAAACTTGACCATACGCCGAAGCTGAAGTAATAAATTATGGCTCCAAATCTTCCTAGATTCAAGATTACAATTAAACATATAAATAAAATAAAAAAGTATACTTAAAAGTATACAGTAAAAATACACTTTAATATACCACTAATTTCTGATTTGTCTTATTACAGTTATCTATTGTGGTTAATAGTAGTATGGTAGTGTGTGTATTAGTGGTTTCATGGTTTATTTGCAAACATATTGGGAATCTTCTGCAATAATATCGTGCGTGGCAGATCACGGTTGGATCGTTATTTAAGATGAGTAATAATATACTTGAAAGATACCATTCCGTTGTTAATGATAACTCCACATTACTTTTGTGCATCACGAATATCTGTTGATCAGGGTTACCACACATCCGTTACTCTACCAACAAAACAATTTTATTTTAAAAGGCTTCCGTTACGCACATAACATTTCAATTTGGACACGCGCGTTTCAACGGCCAGTAGATATGCGCTTTTTGTCAACACTGTGCTTAATTTGCTTTGCTCTAAAAACGAGACGGTTTTCTACTTTCCTCCACTTCAAAAATAATAGAGAAGCATGCGCTTTTAGTTTTACTTAGTGTGAAAGTTTGGCGTAAGTAGGTATTTATGCTAAGATTTCATTTGGGAGGTATAAAAAGGAATAACATTAAAATTTTACAATAAGTATTATGTTAAAATTTTCGCACTAATATGATGGAAGGTACTTATAATGAAAACAACTTCTTATTATACATATGAACACTAGTCATAACTCATGCAAAACCTTCGTGGTCATAGCCTCGAGCAGAAGATCGTTGAACATGACATGTCTCTACATAGGACTCTTCCTAGAGCTATAGCACCATTATTAATTTTAAAATGTTTGTTTGAGTAATCGAATCATAAAAAATACATAATTATAATGTTTGCTTTGATTACGTTATAATTTTAAATGCAGCTGTATTACTCATATTACTCAAAAACAGTGTCATATAACAGAATCAAGTGCCGATACCTACCTACTTAATAGCCCATAAAGATTCGCGCGAGACGTAGGTACCTATACTCATTTACGACACCCTGAAGTGCGGGTAAGGCGTTGCTGTTTTGAGTTTCTATTTCGAGTCGCAGTCGCTGGACCGGCGCAGTCTCCCCGTTTGTGATTAACAGTTTTTACAGAGACCATTGCTACATTTATACCTACCTACCAGCGCAAAATGCACGTTCAAAGTCGGTCGTTACGCACGATGGACACCCGATGTTATTACTCTGTAAGTCCGTATGGTGTTCGTTTTATATTGTTTGTTATCATTCTTGGAATATCCGACATGAGACGGGGAATGAATTCAGCTTACCGTTTTGCAAGTTGGATGAATTTTACATATTATTATTTAATGTAGGTACCTATTTATTTAGCTATTTATCTTACCTAGCTATTTATAGATATAAAAAGTTTTGTTGGCTACAATTTAAACGCTGACCAAAATTAATTTACTTATTATTAAATCGCAAATTAAATATTCGTAAATCAAAATAATTAGGTACATAAGGTTTTTATGACATTATATTTTATTTTTGTTCCTCAAAATGGATAAAATGATTACCAAATTTGTTTAGGTATGTTAGGTTAATTTGGTAATAAAACTAGAAATTAAATTGATCTTTACTCGTTTTTTTTTTTTTGTAAAAGGTAGGCACAATCCATTTTGATTAAGTACATGATTTAAAAAAAATTACACACCTCCAATGGATCTTTGCTGGCTTGTAGAGCATACTTTTTTTATTGTTTCTTTAATTGTCACATCCAAATAGTCCGTGGACTAACGGTTTAAATCAATATCAAAGTGGTCCGTGTGATAACAAATTCTGTACGAATTTGGCTTTCGTTAAATGAAACACCGTTTGTTGGTTACTGTGCCGGAAGTCCATGTCACATGGAAGGACGAATGGAATGGTACCTATTATGCGTTCGCCAGTTCCTCATTTGGCCTCGCGAGTAGGGACGTGGGCGAAGTGGAGTCATCGTTAGTCAACACTTGCATCAATGTTTGTGTTCACGGTGACCTGAACTCTTCATGGTGACCGCAAACTTATATTAGTATAAATGAAAGGAATATAAACTTCGCATGTTCTTCGAATTGGATTGGGAGACGATGCCCTATACCTAGTTATGTCCTAAATAAAAGTGTAAGTTAAGTGTTTCACTACAGGACTACTAGCTTCTATTTTAGTTCCAAATATTCCATCTATCTCCGATTTCACATAATTATGGTAGATAAAAAGTTGTCTGTCCTTTACTAACTTATTGTAAAGTAAAGGACAAAAAGAGTTATCTATCTAAATTATGTCAAATCGGATATAAATAGAATATTGGGAACGGCTGGCCTTTAGATGTAAGTGCAATGATCCAACATAATTAAATGTTATATACTCGTAGGTATGTGTTTACACTACAGGTACCTATACAAGTTAAATACATAATGCATTATTTGTAAAACTTTAAAGTTTTAAATTAATCAATAGAATTCGACACACGTAACGATCGCATTTCACATAGCGTGTCTCTACCAAATCCTCCTTCGATAGCGTATAGAATAGTGCTTGGCGTGGGAACATAATATTATGATACATCGGTAAATTGACATAACTCAAAATTGCGCAAAGGAAATAAACTTTCCGACGTTCTATCTACTTCTTAGTGAACTTTTATCACACAAGTTTAATCCATTAAAGTGGTTATAAAATTAACTTTTGTTGCTTGCAGTTCATTGCGTGAGTAGAATTTTCGTAGTAGGTACTCTAATTTTATTCTAGATAATGTTAAACTAAGAATCTATAAAACCATTTAATAACAATATATTTATTTGCATTATTGTGGTTACATAAAAATTGGAAATATTGGTTAATGAAAGTGCATCACAATTTATGTCGTTATAAATATTTAATATTATGTCGTTTAATTTATTTATGTCAGGGATAATCATACAACTGGTAGTAAATTCGGTCAAAATTCTTTTTTTTTTCTAACCGCCTTTTCGCTTTTGGTACGAATTTTAAAGACATTGAAATTACTTAGGTATTTATCAATTTAAACAGTACGTTTTCGAAGTACCTTTGGAAATCAAACGATTTGATCTACAGAACAGATTAGGTATTGCAGCTTTCATAGCCTTAGTGGCTTTAATGCCAGCATCTAAGAAAGGATTTTATGAAAACCTTTCCAGGTGTGAGAATCACTGGTATTGTACAAATAGTTTTAATCCGAGAACAATTACGATAATAATGTTTCTGTAAGAAAACAAATTAGATTAAGTAATTTTCGGAATTTATCCCCTACGAACCCTTTTAAACGAGCAATAATTATGTTTTTTATTTTAAAAAAATTAAATAAAACAAAAAATAGATTTTTTGTATCTTCCTGATCATAACAACCGCCATTAAAAGTGCAATCGCATAGCTTGTGTCCAATAAAGAAGAAGCATCTGTCAATGTATTGGGTACCTGCCTGATGTTGCACAAGTGTTAAAGGTCATATTGACTCGATTGAGGTCCATTATTCAATGCATAATCTATTAATCTTTTATTACATGCCTATCATATTTTACACAATGCATTTCCACTTATATGAATAGTAATAACAATACAGTAAGTTATTAAAATGATTGCGTTTAATAGTATTATTTTCATTTTATGTTGTGTATTGAACATACCTTAAACTTTGAGCAAAAATTTTTGCTTTACTTTTTGTAAATAAACAAAAATTACATCTCTCACTGAATTACGATATTATTTTACTGTATTGTTTACATTTTTATTACCATGTTCCTTCGACGAGTTGATGTTTCTAACCTAACATTTTCATCTGTAAATCAATACTCGCATAAGTAACTTGAGAATATCCATTCGTATAAAACCTTGTTGACCGCACATTCGCTGAACCGCATTTAGAATGCATTTGACATCTAAAGGGTTCACCGATCATAAAAATATTTTAAAACATTGCCGGATGTACGTCGACCATTCATGTACACTTTGCATCGCAATGCTCTTGCCACTTTATCAATTACAGTATCCATGACTCGACTTCCCGTGGATTCAACTACAACTAGCCACTCGATCCGAATGTCCTGTACCATACCAGCTTCATAATAGTGACGTCACCCTTGTCGACCTTGTTCGAGGGCTAGACACTTCACATATGTATTGAACCCGGTCTCCCGATCCAGTAGTGAAACACAGATGTTCAATGTTTTGTTGTGTTTTATGTTTCAGGTCGACTAATATCTTTCAATGTTTTCATTGTTATCTAAAATTTCAGTCTAAGAAAGCACTACGATGTTGTTGTCACAAAGGAGGTGACGTCATTTAAATCTTAAAAGCGTATTGGCTGCCGAAAACCAATTATTTTATGTTAAAGTCGTGGGTCTCGTATTATATTTGATAACTTTT
Source organism: Noctuana lactifera (assembly GCA_018231305.1). Lineage (NCBI taxonomy): Eukaryota > Metazoa > Arthropoda > Insecta > Lepidoptera > Hesperiidae > Noctuana > Noctuana lactifera. Next base: position 13,346 of record DWAV01000553.1, read on the forward strand.
GTAATTTTCTAATAAATAGTTTTGTGAGATCCACCATTCTAAATTGAGTAAATCAACGATCGTTGTGGAAAAATATAATGAGTTCTTAAAGAAGAAATTTATCAAATCATCGCAAAAAGGTCATCTTATATAAAATTACGCCTAAGTTATGTGTATATGTATCTACCTATTCCAAACAGGTCTATACCAGTATAGCCTAGGAATCGTTTTCAAAACCGGGTCTACATGCTAGTTAAACCCACCTGAATGTAAGGATGGAATCACTGAAAATATTTAGCACTGAGTTCACAAGCACTTATTCACTGACTTGGCTGAAGTAGGCAATTGGTTTGCACTTGGTGCGCGGCCGCACCATTCGGGCTCGTGGTCAAAGTGAGGCGTGCGCGGGCGCTGGCTTGTGGGAGGCGATCATTTGCTGATCCTGCGTTACTGCGTTGACTACCTATATAACAAATAAAACACTTATCCCTTGAATTGCTCGTTGATAAGTTAAGTTATCTATGAGTTGTTCAAGAAAACTTTTAAATGACAGTATTATAAATAAGCTAGCTATGTTATGAGTAAGTTCATATTAAGCTAAAGTCACGATGACAAAATGATAAGCTGCCTATCGATGTTAGACCAAGAGTTTTTGTTTGATGCTGTTTTATGGCGGCATAATTCAAAGTGTCTTTAAGTGTCGATTTAGTTAAAGATATTTAATTTAAAGTGAAAACCTTGTATTGTTAATGTAATTTTTTCCTTTGCGATTTTTGCTGTGGGCGGAGCGGCTCTCGTAGGCGTTACCCTCTATATTTTCTACGTCACAAGGTTAAATTCATCAGTGCTCTGGAACAAGAGTCTTTATGCATTTAAGTTGAAGCCAAGAAAAATAAATAGAAAACGGTACCTAATACCTCTTTTAAACTTTGATGGTCTGACTCGGTAATTTTTGGATATCCTTGATTTATCTGGAATAACTGATAAGTCACATTTAGATATCTGCCATATAATCAATGGCAAAATCTTGCTGTATCAGAATTCGGAATATGTCGCAAAAAATAAAGAGGTTTTTGAATATTGTAATTTTTGTATACGTGTATTATTGTGCATGTAATATATTAATTAAAAAGCATCATATTACCTACATACATATCTTGTAAAAATTATAAAAATTTGCCAGTGGTCGATTTCAAACGACGCAATTCCATTAAAAGTTCAGCATTCAGTGCCCACTTTCGATAAGATTGCATTAAATGAGCGGAAGCTATTAGACGTCTCGGTAGTACCTACCTACCTACGTACGTGGGTGAGTAAGAAAGTATTGAGAAAAAAAAAAAAAAATTATATTTTTTCCAAGTACTCTCATGTACGATTCATCCTTCTAGAGCTAGATTTGAAGCACTGTCGATAATCTTCTTAAGGTTTCCATTTTCGATTTCCTAGCATCATGTCACACGAGCTGTCAAACCCAACACGAACAAAAGATGATGTCAAATACCATGAATGGTCTGCGATGATATCTTAAGTGTTTCTACTATATTCTGTATTTCGATCTTCGTGTAACAAGAACTCATCAGTTACATTAGTCGCAACACAACCATTTCTATCATCTTTCAAGGAAAATTTTGCCTTTTTTATATTTAAAAAACCATGTTAAAATATCTTTAATAAATAGCACTGGAATCTTATTCTAATCGGATTTATATTACTGCTCTCTATTTTCATATAAAAAAATAAATCTCTGCTCTCTATTCTCATTTAAAAAAAAATCTCTGCTCTCTATTTTCATTTAAAAAAATAAATCTCTGCTCTCTATTTTCATTTAAAACAATAAATCTTGCAGGTGAACAACGTTGACGAAGTGCTGGAACGCCACAACGATTTCCTAGAGTCGTGCTTGGGCGACTGTATGCTAACGAGTCCGCAGCTCCTGAGAGCGGTCACCACACTTTGCATGGTCTGCGTGCAGTTCTGCACATTTATACAGGTACCGATTATTTATTTCGAAATAATTTTTACAGAAATTTAATTTTGATTCATAGACTTTTCATCCTAATTTATAAGTTTTTCTTTTATTCGATTCTGATATTCTCTTGAATTGAAGACGACTTGATTTTTTTGCTTTAATTTTTATGAGATCATTATTGGATCGTATAACTAAGATTTTGTGTCTCTACAGAAGCAGTGCGTTAAATAAAATAATATGCACGTATAAGTACCGCTATTTCTTTAACATTTATAAGAAACCGAGTGGTCGCCCATGGACCGAATCTCGACCGTTATTCATTGAAGCTGTGTATATTATATTATTTGTACTTTTGTAACAGATATCTGTGCTTTTCATATATTAGTATTGTATTTACTAATATGACAGTAAGTTAGACAGTAATACAAAAGTACAAAATAAAAGCATTGTTGCTTATTAACTCAGTTTTTTTGCTTCACTCAAGCTTTATTTTCAACCCTAAGTACCTATAATGGTTAGAATAATTCAAATATATTCAGTGACATTTAACGCAATCTACTAGTATATGACGTGATGAGCAGTTTAATTTAATTTTATAACACATAAACACATATTATATACATTTTGTCAAATCCAACATATCAGTCGGCCGACATAGTATGTAGAATATAGTACTGAACTATTTTGTCTTAGCCTATTTACGTAATGATGAGTATTTTCCTTCCACCAAACTAAGACTTAAACAATAAATTTAATTGTGACTAAGCTTGTTGTTATTGGACACTAATTTTACTAATTTATGTGTCACAGAAACAGGAAAACATAGGTCAAAATTTCTTAAAAAAGTAGTTAGCTAAATTAAGTTAAATTAAAATTATTCCTTTGACAGACATAACAAATAAAGTTTATATAGACATTGCCTATATAGACTTTATTATCATAACATTTAATAAAGAAGTGATTAAAACTGCGCTATACAAGCACACAGTATTATTTTAAATATTATTAATTTCCTACCCAATACAGTCTTATACTTATCTACCTTTTACCATCAACATTTCTTTAGATATCTAGTCGTAATTTTCTTGTTCGCAACTGCTTCTTATTTCCTTCGCTTGATTATTATAAATGTCTTATGATTTTAATATTGATTTATTTTGTATTTTTAACGCTACCAATACACGTTAATTGGCAAAAGGAGATGCACAAGTACTTCGTGGACGCAGAGCTTAACAGTATGCTTGGATCGACGTATGACAATACAGATTATAGCGAGGTATTAAGTATATCTATCGTAAAGCCACAGTATATCACTAAAGCACTGAAGTAATCCCATCACGGCATAGACACGAGAGTAATGTCATGTATCACGGTACTTAACTTAACAAGTTACTTAAAAAAATATTAAAAGAATGATATAAAAGAATTAATGTTTTTTTACTGTCGGAGATGATAACAGTCAGCTGTTTTTATTGCTAGATGTAACAGTCTGAAAAAAAAATCGTATCAAAAGATCCTTAAAAGATATTAGCGCTAAAGGATTTTTTGTCATTCATAAAATAATTACCTTTAATAGTAAAGTAGATAATCGTATGATATAGAAATCAGTTAAATGTTTTCACTGGACTCTCACAGTGCTACACGGCTGCTGTCCGCATCATTGTATAAATTAATGCTTCCATGTAGTATTTGTGGATATACAAAATCATTGACACACCTTCTTGCTATTTGTTTCATGACTTTTCTGTTTTAGAATCATATGGTAAGTTAACTTTTATTTAATGTTACATTAATTCATTGTAAATTATGTACATTAACATTTAGAATTGATTAGATTCCACGCATTACCGCTTTCATTTGTTTACCTACCTTTTAATTTGTTTCTTTGATTTGTATGTGTATATTTTTAGTAATTAAGTGTACCCATATTATGTTAAAACCTAACAGCTGAGAGCAGTGATAGACTAGTGGTTAATTTTTAGCATACCGTTCCGGTTTGCTCCGGTTTGACCCCGTCTCTTTAGTTTTGTCAAAATATTTTTAAAAAAATTGTTAGTTCTCCATAAAGTTCTCGAAAGGCATGAAAAGATTTGGTGGGCGTGGTGGAATATAGCCTAAACCATTCTCATATTTAATAGGAAACCCTTGCCCACCAGTGCGACTGTGATGGGTTGACGATGTTAGAGCCAAAGTAATTATTTTTAATCAAATCAGATAAAGTGATGTATTGGAGCAGAATTGATTATACCATTATACTATTAAAATTATTAAAAAAAATTAAAATTATCTAGTCTAGATTTGGAAAAATGGTTTTGGCATTCCTTATAAAAATTAAAAATTGCAATTCCTTATACTACTCTACGACTATTCATTTTTATTACAATGCTAATCCTTATAAGGAGTCCTAACAATGAAATTCATCAATAAATCACTTCCACCGTTTAAGGTTGCGCACAATAAACAGTCATACGCTAGATCTTTTCGTATATGACTTACTACTGCTGGTTTCGTGTCTGTAACCTACATTAGCAGCCACATACAAGGACTAATGGTCACATAAAATTTGGGTATACATAATGCTAGTGCCCACCTACTGGTAATATTATGATAGAGGCCGTGTAAGTCAATAACACAAAAATAATCAAATAATATCCGATCGAAATTGTGTAAATGCCCAGATTTATCTGTTGATGTTACTAATACTCGATATTTTAATTGATATTACTCGTAATTCCCATAATATTGTGATTAGCTCACTGTTTGATTTTTGTGAAAGTATGGGATTATTTACTTGTACTGTTTAGAGTGTGTTCTACCTGTTTTATGGAGCCCCGAGAATCATGTTACAATAAAACAATCAAAATACTTATTATTTTATGTGAAAATCCCGGATCGCTGCAAAACATTAAACAAATTTTATAATTAGTATGCTTTATGATCTTAATGATTCGTACTTTTATTTGCAGTGTGTTAAATGAAATGAACGGACGACCGTAGTATGATGTATTGTGTATTCGTAGCTTTGAAAGTGACTGACTGACAGGGTGGTATTGAACAAAACAAATCTTAATATATAATCTACTTATTCACAACACTATTTCTTCTTTCCTGCGTAATTCTCCCAAAGGTTTAAGGGATAATATCGCTAATAAGATCGCGTTTTGTACGTGCTATCGGTGTTATATATATTGTCTGTTTTTATTAATTGTGTGTTAAAGAGTTATAATAATTATACTATATAACCTCAGGGCACGGGTTGTGCGGGTGGCGGGAGTGGCGGGGGCGGCGGGGGTG
>DWAV01000554.1:0-18521 GCA_018231305.1 Noctuana lactifera
GGTGTTTGTGTATTTGTCTTTGTATGTGTCCATGGCACCCACGACACAGGGAATCCTAATATGGGGCTGTGAGTGTGCAGCGTTATTATTTATTTATTTATATATAATAGTATTTGATATTTAATTTAAACTTTAAACCCTGATGTTTTCTCTTATTGTGTTTGCATGTGCATGCGTTTTATGAGAGCGGCAGGGCGGTGTTACGTGCATGTTATAGTACACGTCGTAGTGGCGGATTGTTGCAAAGAAGTTTTTAATCTTGTTTATGAATAAAAGGTTCCCGTATATTTAAAATTTTATTTTTGTTAATATATTAAAACAATCCATTACAGCACACATACATAAATTCAGTATATAGGTACGTACATACCTGTACATGTACAAAATTTATACATAATATTTTAAACCACAATAAACATCTTGTTTTGCTGTGTTGCTGAAAGTTCAACCTAATTTATTTAAGCTAGTTATTGAAAGGATGAAATATAAATTTCTTAGCTGAAATTTGGAAATAGTATGCTTTAAATTGGGTTGGCGGGACTGCCTGGCACTGACGGCAAGATTATTCATAGCAGACCGAGAGCCACTGCTTCGTCAGATCTTCTGTTTTTCAACTATAGGCCACTTAAATTACTGTATAATATGTGTTTAAACGTTTATTATGTTATTAATAAGCGGATTTATTTAGGCAGTAAATATTACAATTTGAAAAGTATCTATAACTAAATAAATAACTCGGGAAACGAAAAGATGGGCGAGTGAAGTGAAGCGAGTGTGACAAGGCCGATGTTGCCAATCAACGCAATTCTTTTGTTAATCACCAATTTTTGATTTCTCTATATATCTCACTCCAATTTAGAAGTGCACGCATACGAAGTCATGGATATAATATATGCTGGTTAGTTAATATACGTATTTAATATTGAAAATTAGCAGTGCGAGCGGGGTTCGAACCCAGACCGCAAAACCACAAGGTTAAGAGTATCACCGCTTACTAACATGTAGAGGACTATTATCATTATATCTATTACTAGCTGTGCCACGTGGTTTCGTCCGCGTTAAGAATATTAATGTAATGCTTGATAAACTTCCTCATGAATATAACTATCATATACAAAAATAATTTTTCAAATCGGTCCAGTAGTTCCTGAGATTAGCGCGTTCCAACAAACAAACTCTTCAGCTTTATATTATTATTATAGATAGTGTAGATAAAGTTTTGCGTAGAAAAACAACAGCATAGGTTACGTGCCTGTTGAGCACAGAATTATTATATTACGATAAGATATTACTTGTTAGCAACTAACAAGATAAAATGTTTGCGCAGTTCGATACTCTTCTCACTAAGTAAATAATCTGTTGGGATAAAACATGCGTCCCTTATATTCATATCATTTCGCGTAATATTTCAAATAACACGATCCAGAATGGCGGGCTAATTTAACGTTCCAAACCAGTGAACTACGGCGGCTCTAGGGCAAGTAGGGAAAATTGTCGAAAGCGTAAAAGTTATTTCAAGCTATGTTGCAATAAAATGTTTTGACTACTTACTGTCAAATTTCCTGTATGCCTCTTTGTCAGTCTTTAAATACACGAAGAAAAGATTCTATTCGTAACTTGCTATATAAATTACAACCCTTAAGAATTAACGTAATGAATTACATATAGAAGTGCGAGGTATAAATAAATGTGCAACTTGAAAAAAAAATAAAAAAAATTAAGGAGTTATAAAACTTCATGATTTGGGAAATATAACTTGAATTGCTTTTTAATTTGCACTTCTGCGTTGTGAAATAAAAATTAAGTAGGAGGGTATACTAATAAAAATACCTAAAGGTTAAAATTAAGCGAAATCGTAATGTCGATGTTATTTATTATAACTTTACAATTTATTATTCACCAGTCAATAGATTTGGTTGAATTGTAAAAGGAAATTCGCAAAACTCAAAAAAGTTAACGAAAAACGTATCGACGCGATACAACTTTACGATTGAGTTATACTACTTGGTTGTCTCGTCGAGTTTAAACATTTCTTCTAGTAACCGCGAGAGGGCGTACTGAATCTATTTCACGCACATTACGTCTCTGAGTTATGAATGATTACCGCTGTAAAACTCAGCACATATCAGTCCATTTACTCGCATTTGTACTAATTTAGCAGTCGAGCGTTTGGTTTCCAGTCTGTATTGCATCCATTTTTATGTTAATGTAATGATTTCTTTGTTGTTTTTCATTTGAATAAAGAATTTAAGGTAAAAATTCAGTCGTTAAAGTAGTGGCAGACTTTTATGATCATGGAAGTATCGCTGACGTGTGTCAGCGTATCCATGCCACGCGTATGCGTGCCATCCGCAGATATTTCTGTAGACTACAATGATATTAGGTGGCCTGCTTCCTTCATAAGTTAGGAAACAAAAATGAAGGTGAATTATTGAGATGCCTACTAACAAAGAGTCTTAATCGAATATCAAAATACCTTTTCCCCTTTTCCCTTCATACTTCCTCTACCACTTTTACTGTTGTAATTTGTATATCTTTCTATTTTCTTGGTTTGCAATTAAGAATATTTGTATTTTACTATATTGTACATACCTTTTTGCCTGCAGCCTTGAAGTCTAGACAATCCGTAAACAATCTGCAAAACCATCAACTCTACAAGAAACATATTTTTTATAAGTCAGCGTAATGAATTAAGGAAGAGATTGCGTCGAGCAGATTAGTCACTGTCATGGTGTATTTTTGTCGGGAGCATTCGATATTCGTGTGTACTCAAGTGTACCTATCCCCATTTTGACCTGTTAGTTAAGGTTCAATAGATACAAGGCGTCGAACTCACTATGGGGTTTTTGACACACAGTAACATTTTTATTTGGTTATATTTCATGTTTTACGGAAGAAATACAATTGCACACTATATTTATATGTTACGTACATTACATATTATTATACCTATAACTACATATATACATATATTTTTAAAATAATTATATAGGCTACAATTATTAGTCGTAGCTTAATCGAAATGCTATGTTGCGAGACCTCCCTTTAATGCGCTCTGAACTCAATATTCAAGTATGAATTTGTTTCTTATAGGGTCGTTCTTTGTTAATGAGAAAATCAGAAAAACAATGGAAAAAGCAGTTCGCGAGTTATAATTAGGCAAACATCTGATTATGTCGATAAAAAGATGATTAGGTAATTCTAGCGAGTTATAGGACCTTGTTCTTTGTAGGAGACTTTTTTATATACATCCTACCGACATGGTTATCATATTATTATGTAGTTAATTTTAATGTACAACCTACCCCATCTGTATCTCTTTGTGTAAATCTAAATGTCTACTACATCAATCGGCTGCCTGATACTCGTAGTTCATTTAGTGATAAGCTCGCCAGTTGTGGGTACCTACTGTGTACTTTTTGTAATCAAATCAATGTATTGTTGATGTTGTCTCATGGGTAGGTAAGTATGGACCCATCTCATTCCCCGAAAGATACCCGACATATGTTTTTGAAGATTTTTTCCTTAACAACAAAAAAAGAGTGATTCAATAACATTTGATCTAAATTATTTTAGTGAAATGTGTCTCTATCAATGATTTATTACTAATCAATACAATCTTCACGTGATTCCCGTCTGATAGAGTATTGGTTATCAATAGATAAAAAAATTTTAACCTTGTCAAAGGCCTTCGTGCTGATTATAGATAAATAATCTTTTAATCGGCATGCGGTAAAGAAATTTAATAATTCTATCTAAAATATTAATGGGATTGGGGAGGTATCGCAGGTACATCTCTACACCTTTTTTATCTTTATTGGTTTTTGTTTCACAATTTAAGTTACGAGATTCTTTTATCTTTTCCATAAAGACACTTGCATTACTGACACTTGCATGCTATAAATACTTTTAAATAAACATGCTCATAACTTAAATTGTGAAACAAAAACCTGTAAAGATAAAAAAAGGTGTAGAGATGTCATTGTATTGGCATTGGCAACAATCCATAACATTTTTGGTAACGTAATGTAAGTAAATTTACGTTTACGCGAAATTTTAACCGAAATCAAACAGTGTGTAGCGCTAAATCTAGTGAATGCCATTGACTGGCCGTTCCTCCACGGCGCCGCACAGTCTCGCCTCGTCTAATAACATATTTCAGTACAACGAGGAATACCTTGGTATAAAATATATTAAGATTCCAATAGCTAACATGAAAGTAAAATACATTTATGTAGAATTTCATATCGCATCATTTATAACTAAGTTTTACGATTTGTTCAGTAATAAAAAAAATTATACTTATAATATATCCCGTCATAAACATTTTACGTTATTAAGACCATCTTACCCATGTTATAGAATATTAAAAGATCTTTAATACCTTCTATATGTCTCTATAGCATTGATCGTTCAAGAATTTAAACTTAGTTTTTATTTAGCCCATCTTTTTATCGTTTTAGTAATCGAGTGCCTAAGTTCAAATAACCTCCCAATATAAGTATTCTAACATCGTATCCCACGAAAGTACGTCATTTAATAGGAATCTTTACAACGTAATATTAATAATTACTTGCTACCTTAGGGAAGCTAATAAAATAGGGGCTAGCGACTTGAATAGATGTTTCGTACACAAGGTTTCGATAATACAATGATACTCTATTATAACTAGTGTCTCATATCGGCCGAGTGTTCATACTCGATGTTCCAATAAAGTTTTGTCAGGGGATCTTTCCCGGCACATAATAAAGTATTACAAAAGCCAAAGACCCTCATTGTTGCTGGTACTTCAATCCCGGACCCCTGCCTATGGCGCGTTTGTGTAGGCAAGTGTACTGGCACGAGTGATACTGGAATGAAAGTGTTTAGAATTAGAACGTAGCGGTTTTCTCTGTTATTTGATTTTTAGATTCTTAAAGCCTGTCTGAATGAAATTTATATTTTAGCAATAAGGCCACCTTTTGTATACTTGTGATCTTAATTATATTACTGTTTACTAAAAACTATGCATTAAAGAGTTATTTTAGGACACTATTTCGTATTATATTGGATGCATTTATGCAAGTATGTTGCTGGTATTGATCCTATAAAGTATACAAGAAACATATTATTATTATTAATAAAACAACAATAATTAATTTAACCAATGTAGACGTATAGATGTGTATAAAGTTTTTATAGACTATTTTAATAGAATATAGTAATTACTTTTCAATCAAAAACAGACAAGATCAATGTAAATCAGATTAGTTCTTTTTATTAAAACGAATTTTACTTGTAAGTACTTTTGGATTTTGCTGTTTTGGTTAAACGTTAATGTTATTATCATAACAATATTCCTGATAATATGAGTCGCATATCGCATATTATGTTTTTAACAAAACAGGATTTTAATATCTTTATGACTTCATTGGACTTCAAAATGTACTTCAAGGCTTTAGACGATTAGTAATGAGGTCGTTGTTAGAATTTTATTAAGAAATATCAACATATCATAGTTTTGTAACTTGAGAACAATGTAACCAATGTATTTTTTTAAATAATGCTTCACACTCTTTTATTTTTTTGGAAGGCATTTTGTTACTGCATAATAGTTTCTGAATGTCAATTGACTGCACCATAATGAGAACATGAATATACCTAATCATAATATGAATAACGTTGCTATCTAACATATTATTATATCTAGAACTGCTATCTTGATTGATATATTAATCATTTTTTATGTCACAGTTCATAATAAACTAAGATTAATATACTATTCACAATATTAATATTCTCAAAAAAATATCAAGTAAACTTACCTACTCATATCAAAATATCTAAGATATTTTTTCTTTATTTGAAATACTAACACCATTTACAAACGATACCGAGTAACATTCTTCATGTTGGCATTTTCCGTTTATAAATAGTATCTTAAAAGTATTTAAATGAAGACTGTAACAATTTAGTCAAGTACTAAAACGAGCTACAACGCTCCTCGACGAAGACAGATAAGGTTTTATGAGTTCACCACGTCGTTCTACGCGGCGAATGTGCATCGCATCAGTTTGTACAGAAAACCAATTACTCGTGTGTGTCTAGTTTTGTTTAGTGCTGCTTTCACTAAGACTTGTTTAGTTACGGGTGGATGTAAATGCGGCTTAATTTAAGCTTGATGTCATTTTCTCTTTGTTTTGTGTATAACGAGCGCAGTACAGTAGCTGATTACGATTTTTAATCACCAGTTGGACGTTTCCAATAAACTATGCACGTATTATAAAATTATTTAATAGAATGGAATAACACTTTCATATTGATAATAATACTACTAAGCCACCAATGTTAGTAACTTTACTAATAACTGTGATATGAAAGAATTTGTTTGCTACGAGTAACACATTATAACACACGAAATACGACAGTGTGGTTCTTGTAGCCTTTTTATACTTCAGATACATAAATATGCTCTTAAAAGGTCCGCAGTGTAAATTAATACTTCATTATGTGTGGAATTTTTAATTTCATTTCGTCTACATTAGGACATGTCTATCTCGTACTAACTCGGAGTATCTGCTAATGTAATGTTGAGCTTTGCATTCTTGAATTTTTATTTAAATGTGATGCTTTAGCCACACGATTGCAGTGGTATCATAATATTGTATTTATTATATTAATATTAACTGATATTTCTGCAATAAACAATGGAAAAGATCCGAGATATTAATCTATTCCTAATAATAATCCATCAATTAACCCATCGTTTCATAAAAAACAGTTCAACCTAATCGCTAAAATTCCTTTTTATTTTAAGATTATATCATGGCATTTGACGATTGACTTCTGAAAAAGATAAGTATTTACCTCTTATTTAATGACTTAGAATTTAATGACTCAGCATTTAATGACTTAGTCGGTTCAAACAAATCCTATGTTATTGACCAGTTTTTCAGCGAAGCGGGCCGTAAACGCGGTACTTGAGAACATGCACCAAATACGAATAGGACTTTTGACTATAATATCTCCATGGTTTCAGCGAAGCGGGCCGCGATCGCGTCACTTGAGAAGCAGTAATGGAATTCTCATGCTCGCGCCTCCGACGGTTTGCGGTGTTAGTAATACACACTTTAAATTTGCACCGGTAACGCTGAGCGCCCAAGGCGAAACTTCCTTCAACTTCTGAAGGGATTTAAATGGGCCTTATTTTAAACTTTATCTGTCTATAAAAAGAACGGAGAAAAGTTTTGCCTCGCCCGAACCTCGTAAGCGTCGAGATGCATAAAAAATACTCATTATAGCTACTTTAGAAACGTAAGGCCAAAAGTGGAGCGCGTTGTGTCGAAGTTACGTGTAATAATTAGGGGTTGCTACGTTTATATTAAGTATAAATTTTTAGCGCATCTATTTTAAAGGCAAATTTTCTAATTATATTGTAACTTCATTGAAATGGTATCTTTTTTTTGTAATAAGTAGAAAGGAGTGGGCTAACTACTTCACGTTAAGTAGTCTTTGCAACGCATGGATGACCACGTCCATTGCAATACGGTGGGTGGAGCGATGGTGGAAAGATGACTTACCTACAGTCATAAGTTCACTGCTACCTGCACTACCTGATGAACAAGATAATAAGCTACACAGCGCAGCCCAGATCTACTTCCGGCGATCCAAGCAGGCTCCTTTAGTATTCCTACTCCAGTTAGGAATAGATGTATATTTGTATAAACCTTTGCACTACGCAAAGGAGTAGTTTAAATAAATAGACTCTGATTGAGGGCTCTTCAAAAAGTACTGTTAAGTCCGTACCTTCGATGGTACGCTATGCACCATCAAAGGTAAGAACTGCAGTCTTTTCATATCTTTAAGTTGAAGGAAGTTAAGGCTCCATCGTTGTTTTGCTTAAGTATTTGCTAACAATCGGATTGGATTTGTTCAGTCAAACGATAGTTCCGGCCGGCGAGGCGGTCGTTCGCTTTCAAAACGCTTTGGCGAACATTGACTGTGTAGCAACTTTGGTTTGCGTCCCGATTTGTTTCTTCCTGCTGTTGCCTCAGCTTTACTCGAAATTAAGTTCTAGAACTTGTGGGAATTGATTTTCTTTGATTGTTTTTGCTGGTTATTGAATTTTCCGAAGTTAACAAATCTAAAATTAGATTACTTTGGTTCGTGGCGTACGTAAACTCATATAATTCGATTCTCACTTTGGTACTTTTACTTAAGTAGGTACATACTTAGAAAATTAAAAACACATTTTTGTTAAGTATTTTTTTATATATTGCGAAATAAAGAATGAACTAGGCAAAAGCAATTAAAGAGATTTGAAAATAAAGTTTTTTCATGCAAACGTAAACATGTTAAATTGAATAAACTGTAAACATAATAAACTGTCATGCTTTGCTCCCAAATGGACCTTACTTAGCTTTTTGCTGCAGTAAGTGCTATGATAGATAGAAAATCTGAGCCAGTTAAATGCAGGCATAAACAGAAAACATTTAATATCGGCCACGTTCATACAACATTACCCAATGTTATCATAAAAGCATACTTGTCCGAAAATTGTAACACAAAACCCTGTAGCCATTATAACAGTGCAGTACCTACTAAAAGATTAATTTGAGACGAACCATTAATTCAGACCCTTGGCATTGCCTTCAAGCTAATCGTTATTCATTACCCTAGTGACCTACCGCAAAAATTCTATCAAAGCATTTCAATTAAATCTTGAAAGCCTTCTGTTGGGGAATGTTCTTCTCACAGACAAAGGACTTGTGAAGCCGTTTCAGGTAATTAATCGCCATGGAGTCCTTTTATCACAGACCACATTTCTACGTAACTAACTACATATTAAGGCTATCCTCTAAGTTAGTCAATTGTGAATGATAATGAAGATTTAAGTATAATAGTTTATATATATATATATATACAAAATACAAATTTCTTCACGAATAAAGGTTATAGGACTTGGACAGTTTGCCCGGAGAGACCACCGCTGCCTTCATAACTGGCCGTGAAATGAGTTTTGTGGCATGTTTTTGTGTTTTAGTATTAGTGGTGCATTATTTGATCTCAGCTTCCGTGAGTAACAGCATCTTTGATTATGTGACCATTTAACATCAGATGGTAGGATGCTTGTTTGCTACTTAGAAACGATAAAAAAATATTTTTTTAAAGGCTCTTTCATAGCTTATGTATAAGACCTGAATAATTAATATTGTTTGTTAAAAGAACTCCACTGCCATTAAGCTTAATTATATCACTTGCTTCATAATGTACAACATAAAAATTTTATTTTTTAAGAATAGACACTAAGAAATCTTTCTTTGTTTAAGTTTAGAACCGTAGTTTAACGAAACCGCTAATTATCTTTTTAAACACTCCAGGCTCTATATATATTTTTACTTCAAAGGCGCAATTAACAAGTTACTTAATTGCTTTTACAGGATTTTTAAAATGTTACATTAAAATTTCTTTGACAAAATACTGACTAGTAGGTACCTAGTAAGAAGGCAGTTAACAATTTTTAATCTCAGAGCGTTTTCAATTGGTTTTTACTGTTTTATGTATCAAAAGGTACCTATATAAAAAATCATGTTCACTTAAAATTTGTGTTCTGACGCATTTGATTTAGAATAAACGAAATTATTGCCTCGGGGGTCTGTCTGAAACATATGCAGCAGGAAATTATGGATTTCCGCTTTCAACAATTTACATCCGTATTCACAGCAAAAGTTTGTTTTAATCTATGAATATAGCGAATCTAATTAGTTAAATTTCACGCCGAATTCATGTCGCAAGGAGCGAAAAGTTTTAAATGTCATCCGCGTGCAAATTTAAACAGACAGACAAAATGCTTGCGCACTGCCCGAGCACGGGATTCCCATTTACCTAAGCGAAATATCTGTATCTTAGCTCAGCGCAAACAGACTTTTTACGATATACGTACACCTACAAAACAGGCACAAAATGTAGACATTGTTTTAGCAAAACAGATAATTTTATCCTATTTTAACTTACAAAGTTTAGTTCAGTTTTGTATTATCTATTTAGTGCAAAAATCATGACAATACACACACGTAGGTAATTTGATCAGTCACAATGCACACCCTCGAATGATTTCGAAGTGAAAATATAATTAAATTACTTTAAGTGGAACAATAAAAGTATAACAGGTTGGTACCTACACGTTTCCTACTTCTAAGTAATTGTAATTATTTATCACGTTTAAGACGATTCTTAGTAAAGGCGTGCTTAAAAGTTTATTCATACTAGCGCACCGAACAGAGCTGCTGCTAAACTCACCCAATACCCGTTATACTGATACCCATTTTCACACCAGTGCTTCGTAGATACCTTTTAAACCAGAAAATGGATGGAACTGAGAAGTTATAAAAAGAAATACGACATTTCTCGTCTCTGTTTATTACCGTACATTAGTTATACTGCTTCCGTAGTGTCGTTTCGGCATGAAATGGGAACTAATGAGATTTTGATGTTTTTTTGACTGAGCTTTTATTTTCCTCGGTAACGTAACGATGTTACTCGGTACCTCGGAGAGGGACTGGTGTCACAATTTCAGTAGTTTCTCGTGGACATTATTGTTACTGGACTAATATATTATCTGTAGACTATAAAATAGAAAAAAAAAGTTATAATAAAATTACATTACCACGAAAATCTGCAGGTCCCTGAAGAAGTAACTGAGTGTGACATGCCCTCAAAGTGTGACAAGCTCGCAAAGTTTCCTATGCAGGCTTAGTTTGCACTAAATACATTGAAATTAAGAGAAAAACATACAAAGACACCAGCCGCGCATATCATAATAAGAAATATTATATTATTGATACGTTTATACACTAAATTATCAAAACACTGATACTATTAACGTATAATTTAGTTAATATCGGCGGCAATACACAGCGTTATCGCAAACTAATCGCCACATAATACACGTTGCATAATAAGCCAACAATAAAACCCTGAATATACACCTCACGCTTGAATTAAGCCTGGATTAATACGGTATAATAGACATTAACAGATTTGTCGTATTATGTACACTGCCAGTACCTATTACCTACTTGTACTTATGTTAATCTAGTTCTACACATGATAATCGTAGGTCGAAGTGACTCATAAGGGATGTCTACCATCAGGCAGACATTAGAGGCACGTCAATTGCTATAACCAATTAATTGCATTTTTATTTAGACGCAAAGTTGTGAAACTTCACACGTTAATCATGATGTAATCTTCAAGAGCAGTTAATGCTTATTATTTTTAGATAGATACAATAATGGATGTAATTTGCATTTTATGAATTCCTTCAAACAACTTAGCTTTTAGACCAAACCTCAAAACATTCAATATGCCTCAAATGATGACTACGTCCCTGCAAAAGAAGTAAAGGTCATTCTCTAACTCGATGAGACTTTGAGGAAAAATCAGGAGATAAGGAGATCAGGAGATAAGGAGAAATCACCACTTCACATTCACATTCATATTTCAACATCACATTTCATCATATTCATTGTAACTGAGTACCTACAACGGTTCTGCTTATTTCAAAAAGGGATCTCTTCTTTTTTATTTGCAGTCTAAGTCATCTTTATATCGATAAGCTAAAGTTCAAAAGTAGATAGCTATTTTAAGAGCTTTTAAATATTGTACGAAGAACGAAACCTCACGACTCTGTTAGCTTAAGAAACAATAAAGCGAATGTTAGCAAACATTTCAACAATAGGATGCTCGTCTATACAAACTTACTTGTGTGAAGTATTCATATTGAAAAGAGCGTATCTACGAGCAGTCTAAACTTAGTCTATAAAATAATATTACATTACATTGAAATATAATTTTCTAAAAATTATTGTATTGGGTACTTTTTACTTTATCACCGGGTTTGCCATACAAAAGAGTTGCAGGCAAAGAAAGCAACAATTTTAATACATGAAATTCTTTCAAGATGTTAATTAAGAACATAAATAACACTGTTGTAAGGTATATAAAAATTCGTAACGCATACTATCTAAATACACAAATACAGAAACCTAGAAGAAAAGTTACGATGATAACTTATTTCACGCCGCACGAATATTGGAAAAAATGTTTGTATTTTCCACAATGGCTCGCTCTACAATATTCCTCGACGACAAAGAGCAAAATATACAAATTCTGGGCGCGGAGCATAATCCGTTAGTCTCCCTCGGAAATATACGAAAGGACCCTCCAGATTTACGCGCTACCCACTGCACAGTAGGAATGAATTTATTTAGCGACGGCGAAATTAAACACAAATATATTTATACTTTTACAAAGGGTTACTCGGAAATGTACTTAGAGCCGTTGTGCACTATACGCATACAAATTCACTTTTATTTTGATAGCACTGAAACTGGGTTTGGGAACTACTCTGATCCATACTCTAGCTGCCTTTATCAGCTTCATAAGGGTGTAGATACTAATGAAGAAAGATGTCCTCTGAATATTTTCTATGCTCTTCTTTAGACATATTGACTCGACGATTATAAACTCGTCTTGTGTTAATTTCCCATTTTTTTTTATTTATTTATTCATCAGCGACTGATAATTTGATGCCTTACAGGTGTCATCTATATAATTATAATGATAAGATAAACCAAAACTACAGGCAAGTAAGTGGTAGGTAACATAACTGTATCTTACGGGAGGAGTTAAAAACCAAAAACGTGCTAAAATAAGTATATTGTAAACAATAACAAAAGACAATTGAATACTAATGTGAAACTTTGGTCACTTTTGACGCAGCTAAATCATATTCAGCAAATAGATTATTATGTATATAAATAAACATAAATCGTGTTACATTGTAAAACCCAATATAACTTGCAATCACTGCTTCTTTTGTTGTCACTATACATATAAATGTATTAGAATTGTTGCATTGTTTGCAGTCTGCATGCCTTAGTCAACGCTGGGCCAGTTTGATAACAACAATTGACTATCAAGTACCTACCTTATCTGGACAGAACACTCGATGGGTGAAATTGCTAACATCAAATTAAATAACAGTGCTTCTTGGATTAGTAACGTCTCAAGGCTATCTAAGTATATCTACCGAATACATACGAGTATTATATACGTTTATTGGTGCCTACTTATATCAAATCCGCTTCTGATACCTTTAATATACGTTAAAGATGTACAGAATTATACAATATTTCTGACAACCGTTTTCATAATCGCTTTCAGTAATTTATTGTCTACTAGATCTTTCAACTCTAATCTTTATTATGATTATTATCTTTTATCTTTTGTTTTATCAAACACTCCAGTTCGAACTTCAAATTTTTGGCATCTACATTCAATGTCAATTTACTTTTTTTTTAACATTTCATTTATACATATTCCCATAGATTTCAATCTATGCATTTTCCCTTAGAGAATTTATTTATATCCATTCGGACATCAAATTGCGAGTACATAAAATTAAATACTCGTTATATCGAAGAGCTCTATTTATTACGAGTACGATACGATGAAAACTGTTTTAAATAAAATGTGAATGCTATTATGTCCTTTCTAAAAAAAAGTCTGTGCTATTTTTAAGATTCTGTTTCCAATGGGGATCTTGCTGAAACCTTCTTATGACAGAACCTTTTCCACTTTATGCGGTGGTACAAAAAATAACCTTTTTATGCACTTGAGCGGTTTTCGTTTCATTATACGTATAGAAAATCAATCAGTTTAATAATTTATTTTTATTGGATCTAAGACTCTAAGCCACTATGACCTGGATCATTATTACGAACCCAGTTTTATGAGTGCTTTTACATTTAATTTATTATGATGTTCCTGCAATTTAAAAATTAAAAGTTGAAATACTTAGTGACACCCCAGTAACCTATTTGGAGGGTCTTGGGTTCAATTCCTAGCAGGACAGAAGACTAAATGATGAGGTGTGTGCCCATAGCATCCACGACAATACACTTTAACTATAATGAGAGAGACTATTTTCTTTTTATTAATAAAATTTTCAATATAATTTCCTTGAAATATATCCAAGAGCCCTTTGCTTTAGGAATCTGGCGACTCGCCACATTTAACGTTCATTTCTCCACGTACAGGCTTTAAATACAACTACTTACTAGACTTCCGGCTTGAACCCGTTCGTGGATTTTTATTGCCCTTCTTTGGAAAACTGGCTGATATTCAAGACTCGGGCCGGAGCAATATAACATTACAGTTTAAAACCAGATGGCTTGGATGTGACAGTTGTTTCTATTACGTTGCTGAAGTACGAGTACTTACTCTAGTAATTTTGTAAATTTACATGATTCTATTAAAATATTTTTTTTTTTAGGTAATAAAAAAAAGATGTACTACAAAAAAGAGAACTATTTAAAAGAGCCGTTTGATGCGCAAGTGTGGATTTGAATTAGACGCATGGTGGCTATATCGAAAATTTAATAAATTAAAAAGTAAAAAAAAAACCTTCTAACCCGTAACTCCCGACCTCAAAAACAAGAATGATATAAACGTGTCAACGGTAGGTAAGAACGAGTATTAATATTCATCTCGTGTTTACAGATAGATAGCATGTCGTATGGAAGTCAGGTTTGTCTGGTACTGACGGAAAATACGTGCGGAATGCCCTATGCTTTAGGGTCTGAGTGACCATATGGGCGTGACTACATGCTCGTGTAAAGGCTTTGCTGAGGTCTACCCTGTCACGTGTTATGTAGTCGCTTCGATTCATCAACGACCGTATTCAAAGCCCCGGCAGGGAAAAAAATTATACGACAAATTTGGATTTCTGTTCTTGGTCTTGGTATTTGTGTTACTTTGTAAGAGTCAATGGGGCCCGACTCAGGGAATTACGAAACACGACTTAATGTGGGGCTGTGAGTGTAAAGCGTTATTTTTTTCTTTTTAGGGAAATAAATAAACAATCTTAATTAAAAATAATTAATTTATTAGACTAGAGATTTCTCATTACACTATACAACTGGGACACTTACATTATAACATAAATGTGTACATCATTATAACAGTATAATACATAACACTTATCTGCCTCAGTCTCAATTCAATAAATGCATCCTGTAGTTAATTAAGTAACATATTTATCGTATACAAAGTACAGAAAGATAAACATGGAATATGTACATAAATCTACCTTCAAATAATACGAAGTTCGACTTTCCAAATGCTTTACGAGTTTCCGAATGCTTACAATGCCCCGGTGTATATTAATTTTTTATTTTGAATTAGCAGCAAACGATGATGGAAGTCCCCAAAATTAAAAGGTCACTCAACCTAAACCCTCATCCAACCTCAAATAGAATAGAAAACCTATCTGAGATCGTACGTTGATAGTTTGCTACTCGAAGAAACTAAGATAGCATATTAAATAAAAGCCATCCACGTGGCCACAATATTTAAATTGGTTAAGATATTGAAAATTTGATTAAATAGGAGCATAAAAAGCTTACGAATGGAGAAATTGTGGAAATACTCGTATTACGCAATCAAAATAAATCAATAAGTAACTAAATATTGCGGTATTACTGTATAGTGTATACCTTACTTACATATAATTTTATAAAGCTAATTTATATTTAACAGCCGTTTTCTGTAATAATAATTTATTAAACTAATAAAATATTTTTATGGTGGTTATAATTATCATGTTACGTAACATTTTTCGATAACGTTTACGTTGTTCTTTGTAAGATTACGTAATTTTTGGTACCTAACGTTACAATCCTTTATGATGTTGATGATGATAATTTGCAACAAAATTAACAATTTTGATTGTACCTATGGAATGAACAAGTTATTTATTTAATTCATATACGTAAACAAATGTTTTGTTTAGTTCAAAAAATATATAAAATTTTGGATTTAGAACTTGAACGAGTCTTTAGAATCGACATGAAAATGTTTTGTGAATTATTATAATGTAATTCTTTGGACTCACTTTAGGTATTTAACACCTAACAATATCTCGAAGCATCACATAAATTTTTTCATAAGCAATTTTAAAACACTTTTCACGATATCTATCGTTATCTTTACAACCTACCTATACTATGATAATTGTATTTGCTCGGTTCTTTTTTTCTCTTCTCTTTTCTCCTCGTACCACAGAAGTACCATGTCAGGTATCCACATAATTAGGAAGAGGACTAAAAGAGCATTTTGGGCAGTGATGCAAGTGACGTAGCTTCCAGTGTAATCTCTTATCCATCCAAGGAAGTACCCAGCTGGTGGCACGATGATGCCCATACTCAACATACCAAGACCGACCGCTGCGGGAACTTGATCCATACGGCAATTTTCAGAAATAGCTATATTTCTTGCAACTATTACCATACTTCTTCCAAATCCGTATAAGCAGGACATTAATATCAATATCTTCTCGTTTGTCTGATATGCCAAAACTGTAAAGAAACATTCATTACTTTCCTGAAGATACAAGAAAAAAATATAATTAAGAGTTAATCTAACCCAAAAGTGTCTTGTGCCAAATAAGATAATGATAAAATTTTACGAAATTCTGTTTGAAAATGCAGTTTGGAATTTAAATGACTGTAAAGTTTATAACTTTAAAGGGGTACTCTGTTATTGGAACGACAATTTTCAATTTAAATTCAGTCGATAATCTCTTATCGGAAGATCGAATTCCAAATAATGTGATAACCTTAATCCTTGCCAAAAGCATTATTGTTATCTTTATTGTGAAATATTCTAATATTTCCTACAAAACGCGTCCGGGTCCAACAAAACGTTACATAAAATAATTGCATAAATATCTTTTACAGTTTGTGCTGTATTTGCTGTTCATAAACATAGTATACATGTTAAACCCTTACTGTAGATCCAAGGTTCAAGAAGTTTCAATTTCATCGAAATTAAAGCTTATTTCGTATCCATAAGCAAATTACATATTAATTTGTAAATGTACTAATTTGTGTCTTATTTGTTCTTTATTGCGCAGACCTGACATTTTGTGTACTTACTTTGCCTGACAACGATCAACCAAATACACGTCATGATGAGCATTATACGTGCTTTGATCTTATATTTATCTTGGAACGTTGGCAGGATAAGCCTTCCTGCGATATCTGCTATTGCAACAGCTGACATACAATTAGCCGTTTGTTGCTTATCCATCTCTGCCACTTTCTGAAACAATTGATTTATCATTTTTAAGATGAAGGTGAGGCTTAGTATAAAGTAAGATTGATACAACATGAATATGATGAAATATTTTTTAAATTTTCATGGTCATATTATCATATGATACACTATCGTGTGGTCATATGCTATTTTAGTAGGTAGGTACTGTATTCGAATCCGACGTAAGAAGAGGAGATTGAAAGAGACATAGAGAATAATAAGTCATATATCATTTACGAGTAAATTGCCTGTCAGGATCGCAAATATCAGTCTAAATAGTCAGTTATTTATACAATAAAGGTTATTTTATTTTGCTGAAGTAAATAGAAGTAGGTAGAAGTCCTATTACCTGTAGGAAAAACGGAAACAGCATACTGAAATTCTGTATCGAAGTCACGGTTAAAGCAGTTCCAATAATGATGTTCAGAAATCGAGGACTTGATAAGAGGGAAATATCGAATAAGTCATATAATTTCCTCAACATGCTTTTGTTTTGTATAGGCGCTTGTATGTTTTCGTTTTCTGAAAAAAAAATAAGAAATAGGCTACATATTACAAACAGAAGACTACGCTTAGCGTCAATAAATTGATTGATACGATTGATAATAATCAATTAAATGAGGCTAATGTAATAAATAAATGCTCGACTCCTCATTCAGCACAGTCTGGAAACAAAACAACATCCACCCTACATGAAATTCTTATTTAAATAATATTACTTCAAAAGTTAGACAAAGGAGCTTGATGAGCCGCTGGTCGTATTTTTCTACAATTCTCGGAAATTATATTATTATAGTACATCGAGTAATGATCCACTGTCATACACGTCTGTGATTTTAATCATTATAGAGGCAACGACAAATAAGTACAATAAATTGCGCGGAATATTCATGCACGTTGAATTGTTTATTTCATTACAACATATAATGCTACCGCGTATTTTACTTTTGGAAGTAACCATTGCCAAAAACATGGTGAAATATAAGCGTGGATATCCGTTCTATAAAGCCGTTTAGAGAAATTTATGGCAAAATACAACTCTCTGCTAGGGGCAAAGTTATTAAAAAGCGTTTTATTTTTCTGTGCCTAGTAGTAACTATTGATCATTAATTATAATATAAGAGTATCAATAATTTTTAAGCTGAACGTTATTGTACGGGACTCTTAGTAATTTTTACTCATTTTTCAACTTACTTAATTACTAACAATACTTATTCTAGTGAAAGTGTTAAATTTGAAATTAATACAATCTTTTAAATACTACAGAACTTTATAATCAACTAGTTGACCCGGCGAACTTCGTATCGCCAATAGGTATCGACATCTGTTGGAATCGTTTGGAACTAATAAATTTAATAATCGTTTGTAGCTAATATCAAACG
>DWAV01000555.1:0-18518 GCA_018231305.1 Noctuana lactifera
CAGGAAGCACAGAAAGTCTGTCTTTCACGGCGCCGGCGCGAGCGCAAGCACTGCGTCACCGCTCAGATTGACATTGAAGCGTCAACGTCAGTGGATTTATTTCCATCTACCTACTAAACATTGACATTTTATTTATTGGGTATTTAGTGGGTTTTTGGAAAAAAATCCACTGACGTTGACGTTTCAATGTCAATCAGAGCGATGACGCAGTCGTTGCGCTCGCGCCGTGTTAAGACAGACGTTTTGTTCTTCCTGTCTGTTCGTAACCTCCGCTGGTTAGCCGTGCTACCGGTTTTGTTTTAGTGCGTAGTTTTAGTGACATTCTAGCATCCCACGACCATCATCAAAGAAGTGAAAGAGAGTGAAAGTGAAGTGGAAGAGAAAGTGACAGTGAAAGAGCGCTGTACATGAAACACCGTGGTATTCGTCACGAATCGACTTGGATGTTAAGGTTAGTGGTTTTCCTTTACCCATTATCTATGGCAGGATTTTATTTTATCTCCCACTTTCACATAAATATACCGTCCTTTTCGAAGCACCCAGTGCGACGTTCGCAAAGTATACGAGATTAAAAGCTAAGTTTTCCCGTTAGATTTAATGCCATCAAAAACATAACTAGCAAAAAAAACCAAGTCTCGCTAAAAAGTTGTGAGATAAAAAAAAAGGTGTGTAATAGATTGACCAAATGGAAAGCATCAGCTTTCAAATAAAACAAGAATCATCCAAATCCATTTAACCAGTCGAAAGTTTAAGTTTAACCAGTTTTAAATCTATGGTCACATTTACATCTCACTCAAGACCTTTTTACAAAGAATAAAAAATGCAGTTTGTTTGTTTAAAAAATGTTAAAGTATTGTTATGCAAAGTAGAAATAATGAGGATTTATACTTTAATATTTAATGTATTCTTTCTGTATACTAGGTACTTGCAAATCTCTGCCTTCGACGATTAAAAAAAACAAAATATATTGAGCGTTGGATACGGTCGTTCGTTAAATTCACCATTAGTTCATTGGGAAGTTATTAAATTATTTTCAGATTAAGTACCTGTAAAAGTAGGTCGGTGCCATGTCTAATAGTTGATAAGTCAAGTCAGTTCAGTTTAGTATTTGGCCTACTTATGATTTGTTTTATGTTATAAAATCTTATATTGGCTATGTTGATTTATCTACGAATAAGTAAAAACCTAGAACAGCTACAATTAAACGGATACTAATAAACTGTATATAGAAATGCCTAGATATAAAAGGCACGTATTGGAGTAACAGCTAAATAAAAATAAAAATTTAAAATTCATACAAAGTCACGTCTATCCGCCATCTTCAATATTCCAGGCGAAAGAAGAATAAGAATTGCGGAGTGATTTGTGTATCTGAGTATATATCGAGTTGCATTGCCATCAGTCCGTAAGTGAATCTCAGAGCGAGCGATCGCAGCTGCAACTGATATCACCTGACGATGTCGTTTATCCCCGTCCGCCCGGATTAGGCTCGGCCTGTAGGTATGTGCAAATCGACGGAAATTTACGCTCATGGATTTTCAACAAATTATTCTGAAATCTGCCTTTGTTGGTATTGACGACTTTGTGTTGTCCATTAAGTTGATATTGAAACGAGTGTTCGTTCATCATTGTATTCGTGTTGATAAAACAACACTCTATAGTGTTATTATTCTCCATATGTATGTATCTAAATTGCGCCGGGTCCATATGTTAATTCGACGAAAATTAACGCTTTAGATTTTTCAACTAATTATATTGATTTGATAGTTTCATATTTAACTAGGGAAGTTGCTGTCATCTACAACTAATATCACCTGAAGATATCGCTTGTTTCTGTTTGCTAGGATTAGGCCCGAACTATATGGGCAAATTGGCGGAAATTTACGTCCTCGAATTTTCAACCCGTTATATTAAACATTTCCATTTAATTGTAGTGTACTGCGGTCAGATCAATTATCCCAGTTCGAATATTGAAACTGCAACATTATTTCAGAATGAATAGTTTCAACGATACTGAACTAATGTTTCAGTGATACCAATGCAAATAGCATCATTTAACTTGGACAATTCATTAGAGAGAATATACTTTACAAAGTATAAAAGAAAATTAGGAAAAACATTTTAAAATAAGCTACTTTAAAGCAGACTTCAATAAAGGGTAGATAATAGAGTAGGGTCTAATATGAATATTTTATAATAAAGGTATGTCCCTTACATATTCATGAAAACAATATTTGAGAAATTCCTAAAATATTTCAGGAACGTATATTTCAGTATTCACCTACAAGAGGCTATCACTCGTGTCCGAGCCTTAAGCTTGATGATCCGATCCTATCGAAGTTTCCCTTTATATCGGAGTTGAAAGCGGATTGGAGTCGTGTGCCTCTCAATCTGACGTGTAGTGCTATATTGCTAATACCATTTGTCGTGAAAACGGTCTCTGTAGGCCACTCAAGTGTTGATTTATACAGTAAAGTTGAAACTAAAGCTTGTGGCACTACAAGATAACTACGCTCTATCTATTCATTATTAAATGGCATAATATTAAATAACGATACAGTTGTGAAATATAATTTAAACACTCTATATGAGTGAAAACAAAGTGTGGTACTTATCAAGCCCTTGATATTCCACTACACGGTATGCATGTTACAAACTACACCTGAAGTTAATTGGAC
Source organism: Noctuana lactifera (assembly GCA_018231305.1). Classification (NCBI taxonomy): domain Eukaryota; kingdom Metazoa; phylum Arthropoda; class Insecta; order Lepidoptera; family Hesperiidae; genus Noctuana; species Noctuana lactifera. The sequence continues at coordinate 2,679 of DWAV01000555.1, forward strand.
TCGCTAGCCGCATCAGCGCAGCTGTGAATCATAAAACGGGCGTTTCTAGGTGAGTGCACAACCATTATCTCGCCACTAGTCAATGCAACAAAGCTGGTATAGCTACAAGAACATTAATCATATATAATTCATCATGGTGTGTAATGGGTTTGTGACTTATGTCATGGAATAGACCGGATTTTACTTATATAGCGTGTGCAGACTCTCAGCTAATCAAAGTCTTTAGGGTAATTAAATTAGTTTGCTTGTTGTTGTTATATTTCATGATGTACATATACAAAATACCTGAACGCGCTTTAGCCTATCTCGTTACGGTGTATGCTTTACGGACCCGCCTGGTGCGGAGCGTAAGTCAGTCGAAGTGACATCTGATGAGCTGAAAACGTCAGGCGTCGTACAGATGCACCGTAACTAAGCTTTCGTCTACCCTATGAATATTTTACATGCTAACGTGCGAATTTTACCCCAAAATACAGGAATTTATAGAACAAAGTACGATACGTATTACGTATACGTATAAAGGTATTCGACGTACTGTACGTACTTTATAAAAGTTCAAGCAGATTATTCGGCGAAATGCTAAATGTTTGTGTTTAATAAAACAAAATAACATTTCATTTTCCTCCATCTATCATTTTTTCTTTCCTCTGTCTTTATTCCGTTAATGTCGCATATATAATATGACTATTTGACTTAATTATTTGGCAGTTGAAATCAAAAATCAAGTAAATTATTTAACATATACAGAAAACTTTATAATTTTTGTATTCGGGAAAGCCTAGAATATTTTAAGGCTTAAAGGAAAAACGTAAAGCATTTGATACGAAAAGTGACATGCATTGCTTTATCTAGTATGAAAATACTCGTACATACGAAACATTTTCATGAATTTTGGCGTACAAAAGCTTCAAACCGAGCGTACAATGACCCGTCAACCCGTTTCTCCGGTACAGATGCCCAGTCGATCAGAAAAACTCACCCGACTCCACTCGAATCTATGTCGTAATCTATGAGTGATATTATGTGTAAAATTATTTAGTCTCGTTATAATTTAGTTTAATTTATTTAAGAGTAAATTACAATTTACTAAAGTTTGGTTTTCTCTTTATTTGTCCCCTGCTATCTCACTCTAGCTTCTCCTTTATTCTTACGTCATAATATATATATTTGTGCATTGTTTAACAAGCAGCTTTCACATAATAATAAGGGAAAACATAATAATTATGTAGGTCTTAGTATACCTTTGTAAGCTTATACCAAACATTAAATCTAATCTAAATAGATGCACTCTTCAAAACTTGTCGATGTAATGTAGGTGAAGCATATAGTTACTAATTTGCATATTTATTGAGCAAGACCACAACCTTGTACCTTACATGTGACTCGGCTTATATTAATTATCCCTATGCAATATGCATGCATGTTATTCTGAAATACATGTACATCCACTACAGTTAAATTGAAACTAAATTAAAAACAAGACTGTAGTAACAATTTTATTAAATTATTGTAAAGTTAGAATGCGAAAAATGTTTATGTAGCGACGTACAATTAAAGAAATGCTAATTTCAAATGAAATTTTCCAAACTTCATCTATAGTTAAATTTATCAATTGCAATAAAAACCAAACAAACCATGACATAAAGTAAAAAACTGTCTTAAGTGGCTTTAATTATGTAAAGCTATATTGCAGTTAAAGCTAAAATCAATATGGCGCGGAAAACAATGAATTTTACCTACCACATTTTAAAACTTAGCCAAAAAAATCACATCAATTTTTTATTCTACTAAACTAGATGTAAGCTTAAACGTTGATTAATTAACCGGTATCCAGACATATTCGTAAGCGTTTAGTCAGCTATCGTTTAACTTTCTTAACATGGGAATGTCGAGTGTAAGAACAGCCAGCTTCAGGCTAAGCCCAGATTTATTGTGATCGTGATAAACCGGTTACGGAGCACCATTCGTCCATTAACCGACGTCCCTGCTTCCAGTTTGTAAATGAAAACGCTTTTTGTTCGCATCATCCGTCAGAGTAAGGAAACAAATCTTGCGAAGGGACACGCAAAACGAACAAACCGCTTGTAGTGTGATCGGGCAAATATTTTTTGGACAAACTTTAAATTACGCAGAGTTAGGCATGCAGTATCTCTATAGGTTCTCTATAGTTCTCTATAGGTAAATATTTATTTTTAAATATAATAACATTATGAGTAAGTTTCTGTAAATATCCCCTCCCCCCATCCTTTTCATTTTTCAGGTAACATTTTTCAACTGCAGGATAAAGGTACTTCCCCGAGCCTTGTACGCCTCTTCTCATTTAATTTATTTTTCGGTCACACACCACACTTTTTAAATTATTTATTTGAAAATAAATATAAAATTAAGTTTACAAAGTATCATTTGACATAATAATTACAAAGTTTTTTTTTATATTTACACCGAACAAAGCAAAAAATTACCTACTAATAATATTGAACTAGGTGTAGCCAAAAAAACAACTACGCATTAATTACTACCAAGGGATTGTCACGGTTAATCAGGTCAATTGGTGCTAACCTTGTACAAAGCTGCTATCAAATTTGGCCCACCAAATAAACAAAGTAACATACGTAATACTTTATTCCCCAAAGTACTAAAGTTCGTTTTACCTTAAGCCGCCTTACTTCAACGTCTTGTTTATTTAGGACAGATTTGCCTAGAATAATTGACAGACCAAAGAAATGTACCTACTTATAGACGAACATTTGCATGAATCGGTTTTGAATAGCTTTTTTATTGAAATTGTCTGACGGATCGGTAAAGATATTTAAAATATTTATCTTATTACCCGCATAATGATGAAGAGAATAAAAATTATGATAAAATTGCTCTTTTATTTCTGTTAGGTACGTTGATAGCATCTTTATCCTTACTAAATCATAAAATTATACTATGACGAAGCGCAATTTTGCGAACGGGCTCCTAAGAAAGAAGAAAAGTAACAATTGAAATTATAATTAATATTGAAATTATTTAAAAACTTTTTTATACCAAAATTCCAAAACATTATCTACGTATACATATAGTGTAATCGAGTGAAGATGATTTCTATACATTTAACTGATGTAGACAGTAGAACAGAAGATAATTCACGAATGATGAAGCAAAATATACTAGAAGACTATTGGCTCCATATTTCACAGAAATTAGCTTATTTGCCAGATATGTAGATTAGAGAGACAGGCCGGCGCCGACCGCGTTTCTTCGAGCGGAAAATTTAGGTCTCTAGGTAAAACATTTACCATCTCTCGGCTAATACTCTCAAGACTACCAATGCTGTAATTGGATAGTAGACCAGCTAGTCAACTGAGATGATTTTAATGGGCTGTCAGAACGCAAACATTTTACACATTTTATATGAATAAAACCAATAGTAACGTCATAGTCTTTTCTAAACTGATTTTTAATCTTTTAGAACAAATAAAATGACTGATAAGGATTCAAATCGGCTTTCACACCTAGCTTTGAGTTTTCATGCTTTTTAATGTTTTATATTATTCATAACTACCTATGACTTAACGTTTCTACAGAAATAGAAAGTAAAGTTAAAATGTGATAAGTAGGTAAATTAACAAAATATTTAAACCTACACCTCGTATTATTTTTGGATAGGATTTCACGTGGTTTAAATTATTTAATCTCCACCAACCCATCTGTGCTCTGTCAATAACTATTTCAAATACAATTTGATTGGGATTATCTGATTTTGATGCAAATCGGACTCCACTGCCAAATTAGCATTCAGCGATTAACAATTTAAAGCAAACATTTACCTTTGTTAATAGCTATCTTTTTGAAACATTTGTTATGCGTCGTTTTAGCTCTGCTCAATTTTTATTATCGGATCGTAACAGTTTAAACAATTTAAGTTATCAACACAAAATGTCATTAGGTATGTTTAATTGCTTAAAATTTAATTGCAACGGTTATTAAGATAATATATATTTAATATATTTTTATATTTTTTACCTACTTACGATATTCAAATATGCTAATAAAGTTATGTTACAATTCATACTGTCATAAAAAATATACATTAAAAATTTTAATAATAATAAAATCAATTTTTAGCGCCATCTTAACTTTAGCGCCATCTTTAACTTAGCTCAAGGCTTGATTCAATATTATGGAAAATGATTGATGGATTTTATTATAAATTTTATTGTTTTCATACACGTTACATTATAAGTAAATTCCTATTAAAAATAATTATTTGCTTACTGAAAAACAAACCTTATTTGAAAAAAGAACAGACCAAGAAGTTAATAAGAACTATTCACTGAACTATATCCAGAGATAAGAAAGTTTTTCTTATAAAGCATCAGAGCAACTTTCGTAAACACAGGAATTAGCGGGAGTATCATCGTCTGGGCGGCGTGTTAACATGTGAAGTTTGAAAGCCTTGGCGAGTCTACTAATAAATACGTATTTACTTTCTGATATTAGTCATGCGAACTCGTAAGAAGCTTTTAAAAGGCAATGAAGGACCTATCTCTAATTTATATAAATTTAGTTCAGTTCTTTTTTTTTCCTTTTTCCTTATGCTTCTATTTCGCTTCCGCCTTTATTTAACTAAAAGTTAGCTCCACGGTCAAAGTTAAAAGCGTTAAAAATCTCGTGACAAGCTTTTTTATCATTTAATTAATTGTGTAATACATCTACAAAATTGGTCAGTTGGATTTAATTTAAAGTTTTTTTTAGCGCATTCAAATAAATTATACAATTTTTACCATTAATTTATTAGATAATTTTATAGACTAGATAAAGTGAGAGAAATTTATGGGTAACTTACTAAAGTACTTAGTTTCTTTTGCTAAATAGTTACGTTCTTCTAACAAAATGAGAACTGTTATTGCTGAAGGATTTACTGAAACTTTACGAGTTAGATAGAAGCAATAAAAAGATCGTAGGGAATGATAAGCTTAATACTTCCTTTTTATGAAGTACCTTAAAAATACGACTCGAACAAAAAGATAGATCGGATAACGCAAGAAATGACATAGGGCAATAAATAGAACTATGATGACAGATTTACGAACTGCCGGGAGTAAAATGACGTAGCTTTTAAACATACCTTAGTACTCGATCGTACCGCCAAGCGTTCAGTGACGACTTAGCTTTCTTTGTATGATTGGCTCCACTGTGTTTGTTTACTGTGTTCAGTTCAGTACAGCCACTATAATAGACCTTGAATTTGGAAAATAAGACCGGGAGCTCTGAGAATAAATTTAGGAAATAAAACGGGAATACATAGTGACTGAGATGTTTTTGTCGAGTTATGTGGGTACGCGTCTAAACGATATTAGTTTTATTCTTATCCATAAATATTCATAACTAAGGAGAAGAAAAGAAAAATTGGCAGCATTATACTATAGTAACCACAAAACTAGTCAGTTTATGTATAAACGCGAAAATAGACCTAAGTAACTATAACCTTGATACAAAATGTTGATAAATTGTTCTAGTGTTATCTTTGTGGTTTGAACAATAAGGCTCTATTTGGTTAGCCGTAGTCTAACCAACAATAGTATCGGTAGCACGTAATTACACCATACAAAAGGGTTTATGTAAATTACTACGAGCATGCTACAAATATTTAATAAATAACCTGCATGCCGCAGTGATTGTCGTGTCGGTCTGCGAAAAAGAAATTAAAATCGTATGATATGCAAGAAACTTTTTATTATATTCAAATCCCACCTGAGTATGGTTTCAGACTGAGATTTCTAAATTAAACTTTTACTATAATTCTTTGAGAATACTTGAGAACATTTCTTTGATCATACCGTGACGGATCGAAATCTTTTAGAATTGCTCTTGAAATGAGAAAACTTAGGGCTCTGGAGTCTAAATTTATTTTTCTCGTAGATATCGTAATATACTGCTAAAGTATTGGAAGCTGAAAAGAATTTAATGCAGTGAACATAAGGTCCTTGAAATCAAGCACCTAGATAATATTCATAGCTACTTTGTAGATGATGCGTAGCAAGCTAGCTACGAGCGCTTCGTAGAGCGGTTTCGTAGCCGGCACCGGCGCCGAGCCTTATCTTACGACGTAGATCACATCTACGGACCTGTGTTCACGTCTAAGGACCTGACTATCAGAAAATGGGGCAAAGAAAATATGAATTCTCTATATATTTTAAAAGAAATTTGTTAGCAAGAAAATAAAACATTTTTATGTATATTTAAGAAGGATTTAAAAAAAAATTATATTGCTGTCCGCACTGCGAATTAAAAGACATTATGAGCATCGCATTGTAGCGTTCCATTGCACGTATACAGTATGTATGGGCTTTATTGCCGTATGTCGGACGCGAAAAGCAGCAAAGACAAATAATTGCGTGCGCGCCGTGTTTGCGGAATGTCCAATGTCCAGTGTCGGTTCATATTATTTTATTTACAGTTCCGCAGAGGACAACTTTTTAATGGCGCGATAACAGACCACCCGAGACCGGAGCGTTGGCGTTAAATCTCATGCTCATAAATACGTTATGTAAGCCCTCCCTAATAATTAGTCGCGGTTACGGCGTGTAGTTAAGTTTTATGGAGCCGGTGGAGGCTCTAAGTGGGAGAGAGCGAAAAGGGAAAAATGTTCTTTAATTTGTCTGCCTGCGTTTGGAGGCGATGAAGCGGAAATTGTTATGTTTATTCGGAGAATCTTGTATCGTTTGCTATCCTTTGTTTTTGTACAGTTTTAATGCGATTGGTTTTTGTAGAGCTTTCGTAGAATTAACATAGGGCCGTAGCGAGGATCGCATTGAATATGCACTGTTTAGTCTGATTTCGTGGTAACCTTCGCTTCAGAATATCGAACTCACATACGGACCATATGTATGTTACACGTACGTATTTACGTAGATTTTGTTCGTTCAAACATGACCGGAACAGTTTTATAAGAATTACATAATATATTATTGTGAAATTTATGTTATGTAGATAAAATAAGCCTTATGAACTAAAAAGCAAGATAATGTGTGTATGTGTATTATGCTTAAAATCCTGTGATTTTCAGGTGATAATTTTTTATAATGTGTTTTTTATGAAATATGGCCTGCTGATGATAACAGGATTAAATGAAAAGTTTGTTTTCGGTTAGTTTGATACTTTGGGAAGCTTATCATTCGTGTTTGGTCATTGATAAGACTCCCACGTGTCGGCCGGTCAGGAGGCGGCGACGCGCGGGGGTCCGCGGAGGAGGGCGCGCGGGGAGGTCGGCGGCGTGGACACAGTACCTGGCGCTGTCGCCGCGCTGCACGCCACCTGCACGCTGTCTCTGCACCGCTGTCACTCGGAACTTTAAAGTTTGTAAACTACTCAACAGTCCACAAGTCCGAAGCGCCCGCGGAGATCGAAGCAATCTGGGGAAGCGTCGAGGAGTTGAAGCGCGTGATGCTCGAACACGAGTTACAAGTACGGCGACAAAGCGAGATACGGAGTCATGCGGTCAGCCAAAAGGACACAAACCTACTGGCGAGCTGGATGTAGAGGCGCGGGAGGGGAGGCGGGCGGGGGCGCGCCATTGGCCCGTCGGGGCACGCCTCCGTCGTCGTCGGTGCCGCCGCCGCCGTCGCTCCGCCGGCGTCGATCCGCATGCCGACAGCAGAGGACCACTTCTTCCTCCACGACTCCCAACTATCCCAACTTTCCGTCTCAACATTCGCACTTTTCATTGTTTTAAAGATCCAACTTCGCTCTTGAAATACATATCTTATAAACTAAGAAAATTATTAAACTACTTTCAAACTTCAATAGTTTACGCTTAGTGTCAACGAAAGAAAAACCAAACTTTCTACTTTGTTTCATTTGTTATCGTAGAGTTTTCATACGTTTTCATGTCTGCCTCTGACTGAAATATGTATGAATTTATTCATTTTCTTATCGTCTATTTGTCTATGTCTTTGCTACTGAAGAAATAACCCGAACTTTTTTATCTTAAATGAGTACCAAACAAATGTGTAAGAGGTGACTGCAACCCATGAACACTCATGTCCAATGTCAATTAAGATAAAAGTCCTATCAGGTCACATGCGTTACTACACACGTGGATTAAAATGGTCGCAATAAAAGAAACATTTTGAACTCTGAATAAGTTTTCCGAGTGATAAATTGGCAAATAAGCGCAACATTTTTCATATAAGATTTTAACATATCCGGATAACAGGCGAGTTGAGCTAAGTCACCTTTCATCTAAGAGGTCTATTAACTTCGTAATATGCAGGTGAGCGAGCTAAATTTTAACGCTAAATTTTAACTTTTATGATGTCTTTTTTGGCGCAATCATGTGAGCTAGGAACAATAGATTGTTTGGGATCAAAAAAAATTGTTAATTTAAATGTAGTACGCAAGAACATTGTGCAGTAGCATAGTTGATCAGTCCACCACAGTACTTGCAACTGGGCACTGGACAATGAAAGATCGCCCAATATTCAAGATTTCTGACGAACCCGAAAGTCGTTCACTTTTGACATAACATTCAGCGTTTAGAAATCGAAATAAGTTCGAATATCGTAAAGAACCTGTTTTAAACTTTAAGTAGGTACTGTGTAGTAGTTTATATTTTCTCTTCAGAATAAGAAAGATAAGTTAAGCTGAGATACCTACAGTCAGTCTTCGCCTGTCTTATCTTAGCGCGGGAATCTAAACGAGAGAGCATCGTGCTTTGCTTCGGCAGTCCCCGCACGTGCACTGGCCTAAAGATAAAAATTTTGTTCATTGCCTTCATTTTTACTTATGAAAACTACAATTGAAGTTTGATGCATTTTATGAAATGTTGATTTACCTGTTATACCTACGAGTATGTATTGCTACAATTTGTTTAAAAAACACTTTATAAATATCACTCATTATTCATTTGTTGTATTGTTCATAATGTTTTATATTCACCTATTTAAAAACTAAAGACGTACGAGTATTTAAATAAAACGTTATTTTTATTCAGTATCAACTTTACCGTCACATGCAGAAAATGTAAGCTGATACGCTTACTTAGCCTGTCGTCAACTCAAAGGTCTATTAACATCGGATACAGGCAAACGGTGCTGGAATCTAAACACGTGCATAGCTGATCGCTTAAGCAGTTGGCTCACGTAGATACAGAGCAACTTTTAGTCAGCATTGCGGCCAGTTTTCTTTAAAAAACCAACTATTCAATCGCTATTTTACCGCACCGGTAAGTAGGTAGAGCTTCTATTTGCTCTATTTAAATATTTTCTTAACTTCTCGCTTCACCAGAGTATATTTGTGTACATTATCAGAATTACTATACTATATCAGAAAGTATTAAGTGTTTAAAGAGATAGAACATTGAAATATTGAAAGAGAAACCATATATATAAACTAATAAGTTTAGCCTAGGCAAAGCTAGTTGATACTCAAATCGGGTTTGGCCGGTAGAATATTATTATATATAAAATCACCATTATATAACAAATTTGGTACATGCAATATAAACTAAAATTACCAAGCACGATTACCAACACTTGTGTGACATTCTGCCGAGCTGCAACGACCCGTTTCAGTCGGCTCTAAACACGAGGCTCGCTTGTACAAACTGCAATACATTGACGGCACAACTAACGGCTATGATCGTTGTTAAGCAACGTGCATATTTTGAGAAACATCTGTTGATTGACTTATAGGAATGTTATAATGCCGATTTGAAATAATATAATCTTATACTTATGATATAGGTTATAAATTTAAATAAAATACTTTATTAAAAGTAAGTTTTTTTTACTTTAATAAAAGTCAATATCGTTCGTTTTTTTTGTTTCGATAATATAGGAAAGCGTTCATAGCTTCGCTGGTAGTATGGATCGCAAGCGATCTCAGAAGTTAAGCAACCTCAGGGGCGGTCGGTACTCCGATGATGACAGCTAGTTGTAAATATCATGCGCGTTTCCGTACTACGAAAGGCACCTAAACCCATTGTTGATCCATATTTCTTTTACTTACGAGTACCTATACCTATTCTAAAATATTGGCTTACACTAGTAAAACTAAAATAAAACGGGAACGCTTAACGAACTCATGCGTAACTTTTATAATCCGTTAACAGTCACTAAACACTTGCTAGTAAAATTTAAATAACAGCCCTCGGTGCCTATCGAAACATAATTGGCAATTGTTATAACCCTTAACTATGTTAAATTATTCTTGGTATTGTTATCATAAAGAACAATACGAGTATGTAGTAAATTTAGTAAGAAAAGTAGGAAACGAAACAGAATTTTCACAAAGCAGAAATATTCTTTGTCAAATGAACAAAATTCTAGACGAAAGATAAAAGAAGCGAAAATCCCGATGCATATAATCCTTTTCTCTGCATTGTAGATACACGTCGGAATAAATTCACGATATTATTTTTCAAGGCACAAACATTTGGCGCAGAAACTGTAAAGCCCTATTCCAAAGTGTGATCGTACTTCAAACTGCTCTACGCGGTATAAGTCTGGACTGTCTCGGCCTATGATATATTATACGGACTGTTAAGTGGCATGCAAAATGTATTTATACTTTGTACTTCCTTACGTCGTTATGGCTTGGTGCCAAGTAAAACAATCTTCCGCTGGGCGACGATAACAGCAGTCGCTATGATTTTATTACGTGACATCGCCGTAAAAATTAAATGAACTGCACTTGTGAACTTATTATGAGGCAAGGCAATACTTTAGGCAAATTTAGGTTTAGGTAATATAAATACGAAAAATCTTAAACAAACAAAAGTTAGATAAGGTTGCACCTACATAATATTTATTGCTTTTTAAAGTTTAATTAATATATACTCGTGTGTAACTTTAAGAGAGTTGTTCCACAAGTTTTTAAAAAACTTGTGCTTGAAAATACCTTCTCTTATACTGACTTCACATTATTTTTCCTATCATAATTCATTACCTATTTATTACTAATATACTATTTAGACTATATATACTATATTACATAATATTTTAATATAACCATCAACGAAACCATGTCACAGACTAATATGACGCTAAAGAAATATTTTCTGTCTAGTGGTCGCCTCTATAAAGCTAAATCATTTATGATGTACCTCCAACAGTCTTTACATGAATGTAATTTATTTATGAACCTAACTAACTAGTTAGTTTACTCGTCTTACAATCCAAACAAAATGATTCGCAAATGTAAAGACAGTAAAACTCAACGTCACTAAAACTAATGATAGTATTAGCTAACTACCTCCAATTCACCAATAGGGCCACTTCGTGACAGCATCATGAAGAGATGGAAGATTCATATAAAATAAATTGCTTCCAGTCGATATTCGGGAAGGGTCAATGAGGCGTGACTTTGACGAGGGTGGCTGCCTTCGGACAATATGCAAGAAAACCGTCTTGAACCGTGTTTGACATGACACGATTCAGGTGGATTCCGTGCAAGCGGTCCCTTGCTCTTTTTAACGCGAGCTCTTATGTCCGATGTAGTGATTCTCTGATAGATCTCCGGGAAATAGGTATGTAATGTAGAGTTTTTCTTCGGTTTTAGTTGAACTTTTATAGTTTGTTAGATAGCATATATTTCAAGCAACTGACTGTCTGAGCGCTTGTTATTTGTTACATACATGCTGTTCTACCGGGGGTCATGTGTGTATCAATTTCAAATTTTTGTGCGTCTCTGTTTACTGCTAAAAAAAGTACTAATGAAGGCATTTAATATGATGAAGATTCTTGCTAAGTACTAGATGTTACCGTATTTAGTATTATTTAAGGTAATAAGTTAAGAAAAATAACACTATTAATTCACTTTAATGACACACTAGTCATTTTTATCACTGAAAACGTGGACCAAACACCTTTCAAGCGTGAAATTGCTATAAAATTCCGCACGTAGCCAAACCAAGAAGTGACTGGTGCAGTTCAATATGAAATTCGCAGATAATACGCCATGACAGTGACGAGGGTTGAAAGCGCGTCCAGGCGGAAAAATATACGCTGCACCTCGTTTTATCAGTTATCATAACATTCGGAATTTTCGCCCTTCGCTGCTGGTTCACTGCAATAACTTTATTGAAATTAAATTATTGATGATTTGGTCTTTTTAGAATTGTTACGGTCGGTTGGAACTGAAATGCTAGAAATATGATTGTATTTTTTTGTTATACCAAGTTTGTATGATAGAATGTCTACGTTTAGCATTTGAAAATACCTTTTTTGGTCTACGCAACTCGTATCTACTCAGAATTAATAACATCCATCATGAATAACTTTGTCTTGATAGAAAAAAATATTATTAAATTATCCGTATTTTTCCAGTAACCTAACTTAATCGCAACTAGACATAATAATATATGCGTCTTCGAAAATCCAATGCTCATCCACATCATTATGCTTGGAATAGCTTAATCAATGTCTTCGTGCCATTTCATTAAGATGAATCATTGCACGTTCTTATACGCAATTGTTTTGCATTTGAAAGGAACACAAATTGGTTGTATGCCACGTTAGTTCTCTTTCAGAAATTCCATTAGTGAGTATTAGAAAAAAAAAATCGTCTGTAAGAACTTACCCAATACAAGGGAGTATTGAAATGGTCTCTATAAATAGAACTCGCAGAGAATAATGTAATTCCCGGGTGAGAGAAGTGGAATAATAAGTTTTTTCGAGTAACAAAGCAAATAAAAGCGTTAATGCGGCTGCATCGAGATTTTCCAACTGGGAAAAATTGCTCTTTTATGTAAGGTACTGTAAAGAAGGTTTTAATGAAAATCCTGAGCTATCCTATATAGACAAAAGTTGCGTTTTTTGTTCAAAGTGGCTGCTACCCTTTTATGATTAAGGGTGATTAAACAATTGGAGAATCTGACGCTACTACGTCATCACAAGTATCGGTTTTCATATATTTAATATTAGCAAAGAGCTGCAAGAACTGCTTGTTAGCATATTTAGTATTTACCTATCAACGTTTATAATACACAATAAAAATTAAACAGTTCTAAGCTCGTAATGTATAAAATTAATTAAATGATATAAATAAAGAAATGAGAAGTCGTAGTTATTATAAAGCACGCCGTGTTACTGAAATGTTAAAATTTCCTGCGACTATTTATCACTACAAATACGATAATTATAGCAACACTAGCTGGGGCCCGCGACTTTGTCTGCACAGGACTAGTATTTCGAGCAATTCAGGCAATATCTTTATAAATTGTAGCCTATGTGTTATTCTGATGTATAAGCTATATTATTGTAAAGTTTAATTAAAATCCATTCAGTAGTTTTTTCGTGAAAGAGGAACAAACATCCATCCATCCATCCATAATCACAAACTTTCGCGTTTATAATATTAGCAAGATACTAACAGAGGCATTAACTCAAATTAAGCTTCTGACAACTAGACATTAGTCAACGTACTACAAATAAGGAGGAAAATGGGACATCCCGGTACTACTAAATATTATAGTGGATATTCACGGGTAGCAATTTGTGCTTTAACACACATTAAAACTCCATCACCTAGAATTCATAAATCAACGGCAAACATAACCCGTAATTGTTCTTGGATAAATTGTGGCACTGCAGACACCTTTCCTGGAACACCAGAGTCGTTGCACCCCATGGTTCGTAGTAGTGCATTAATTATGAAATAAAAGTGGATTTTCCCATAGTTTGTCATATTTGTAACCCGTAAAAACCCTTTGATGGGAATGTAATATTTAGATTTACTGGATTCCTGGTATGTTTTCATTGCGCTATTTGCCATGAAAATTACTCATGGGAAATTTAATACTCGTAATAAAGTTAAAACGTGTAAGTGTGACTGCATATGACTTCTAAATATGAACTACAAGTGCTGTCTCAAACTTGTCAACAGAAAACATATAAAAATTCTGTTTAAATTGCTGCACTGCACGTAAAAATATACCTTACTAAAAACTACTAAATAAAAAAGTTATTTAAATAAATTAAATTGACTTCAAAATGACATAATAAAAAAAAATAAAAGTTAAAAATCACCTTGATACTATTTTTCTTTAGTGCTGAAACCGACGTCAAAAAATATTGTAGCCCCTGAAGGGTCTACCTACACCCATACGTCACGTTTGCCGTGGGCCGATTTCCTAGTCTGTCACTTGACCCTTCACATGATTAGTTCGGATCTTCACTTCCATGGAGTAGGTACTATCCTCCATGTTCCATACTATTGTCACTTTGGAAAGTCCTTTCATACAGTCATACTCCAAATCTAACAACGTTCAATGTTGCCTGCACTCTACTCACAACTGCAAATAAAACTAGGCTGGGCAGACTGTAATAGAGATTACTTCCATGCACTAGCAACAAAGCTAGTAATCGAATTTTAATTAGACAAATCGGCGGCGACAAACATTTGCGTAGGAAACAAATATTTGCCCCGGTCTGGGTGTAGCCGGCGTATATTGGTATGCACACAAACATATCAGGGTATACGCGTGCATATTGCGTACTGGGGGTGGTGTGTTTTGCTCGGATATTTTTATATTTTGTTTTAGTAAGAAAATGTTAACCAAAAAGTTCGTGTTACCCGTTGTAAATTTGGTAATATTGGTCTGCTGTAAATATATTGTATCATATTTTTTTCTGGAATAAATATGTTATTTTGTTTTGTATTTACCAAAAAATCCTATTGATAAATTATAATTATAGTACAGTATGAGTACAGTTATGCAACAGAAAGATGCAGTGAAATAATGTCAGGAGATGAATGAGTGACCGTTACAGTGGCAAATATTTCGTGTCCGTTTCCTTCAGTGGATATTAACAGCTTTACTGTTAAAAGCTTTCTGTTTTTGTAGTCGTCATTCTATATCAATCTTTAATGTCGCTGATAGCTCCAAGGGATTTATCTCCGACTTCTTTCCCTCTGAAAGCTGATGAGTCGCTTTCAATGAGTAATCAACTCGTTTCACCACCAATCTGCTTTAGAGAAACGTAGTAGAACTTTTTGAACTACACAGATCTAAAACAATCTGCAGAATGCAATAACTACATATAATAGGTATATAATAATATGTATTTCGTCTAAACTAATATACTACCGAAGTCAAATAAGCGTAAACAATGATAAAGTACACATATAGGTGAAAATTGGAAAGTAAGTCAGTGTCTGTTGGAAAAGCTGAAGAGTATTACGCAAAGACAAATGTCTTTGAGACAACATTAACATAATCCGAGTGTGCGGGATACAAAGGAAGTGACGTGAGTCGCAAGAAATGGTGGCTGAGCGACTTCCGGTCGGTGCAAGGAAACTGTTTCCCCTAAATTGATGTAGTCCATCACCGTTGGAATTTGATTATCTTGGAAACAACGACTTCCTTTTTGTGTGTGTTCTGACGGAAACATTGTATATGAGTTTTTTCCCGGCTATTTAATCTTATCTTGAACTATTTTATGCGACGAAGTTACCATCTTCATTGAGAGTAAGTTACTTAAGTTTTACCTTTATGGCAAAGGAATAAAATCATCAGGAAGAAACCTTCTGTATATAACGCTGACAATTAAAAAGGTGACTTAAGTTTGGTTAGGTTTCTTATTATGGTATGTATATGTGTGTATTTAATGTGTGGTTCAACTCTCAAGACTACCTATCAATTATGTAATCAGCGGACTAACTACATTGTATTTACATATGGATATACCATACATATACCGATTCGATCAGATAGTCCTGATAGATAAAATGTACTTTATAAACAGATAGTGATATTTAAATTGATCATTTAAATTTAATGTCAGTATTATTAGAAATCGAATTTACATAATTTAAAGATCATTCCACCGAAACAGCTTCTGTGACACA
>DWAV01000556.1:0-18515 GCA_018231305.1 Noctuana lactifera
GGGACCATCTCCCCCCGCATGCGTCGCCTCTCTGTTCCTGATTCCACGGAAGAGGGAGTAGTAATTTTTGGTGTCCCGGGAATTTTCGGCAATCGAAAAATTTTAAATGGCGGTGCTAAATTTCCTTATAAGTACAGAAAATGTACGTTCGCTTTCGGTAGATGTAGACAATACATGATCGTTCGTAGGGCATTGTAAAGCATTGTCCGTATACCAGATGATTTGTATAGATCAAAGTCTTTCTTTATTTGCCAAATTGGATGCGTGGTGAAACTGTCAAGAGTCAGTGTCAGGAATTTTCATTGAAAACGTTTTGAATAATTTGATTTCTTTGTCTATCAGCACTATCATGTAGGTTTTCGTCCGAGCTCGATTCTCATTTAGACTTTTTTGGAACTGATCGGCGAAAACAGCTTTTCGGCATGGCGTATCATTGTTTCCTTTCACCTCGCACTTTGTGATATATTCATTGAGCCTTATAGTTAGGCTTTGAAGGAAGGTGTATAGAATAGAATTACATATTTTATAAGTTTGTTCCACAGATTCGCAGATGTTTAGAGCATTTAATCACATTAAAAGCCTAGTGCAGTAGCCTACCTCCGCCTCAAAGCTATATAATAGTAGCGAGACCGCTGAACGATCCGCGTTTTGTTTTAACGCGAGATCTATTTTCACTTTTGTTTTTCATTTTTAAATTACAGTGTAACTAATCAAGGTCGTCCCCTATAGACCTATAATTTATTTTTAAATCATTCTGACTACCTACAAAAATAATACATCTTTTCTTCTTAATATTATTTAAACACAACTTTTTTCTCTTTTGTATAATTTCATGCACCCAGATTCTACAGTAAAATTCTTCTTTATCTGATGACCATATTTCACTGATCTTGCCGTTATCGTATTGGCGGTTACGCTCACCAAGAACGTGGTTTGGTTTCGCTATGAAACTCGCGTCGCTGTTTCGCCTTGTTTGTTTCGCGGCGGAGATGTGCTACCGGCATTACTGCTTTGTGTTAATCAAGTTTTTTTATTATAATATCACCACTGCTAGTTTTTGTGTAATTTATCGATATGACAGTCGGTAATTAGGTCACAGCACAAGCACATTCCTAACATCGGCATTCAACTCGTGCGCCTACTATTAGTTTCAAGCTACCACTTTATATGCTACGAAGCTGCGATGCTATACACGCACACGCCTTATAATAGTGAAATATTTTCTACTCTAATTCATGATAAAAGATCAAATTAATATTGAAATTTTATATATTTTTTACTGACATCAATATGTATCAATTGACATTTATTGTAGGTTTGATAGACTCATACTTTCAAAAAATCCAAAGGCCGCAGAAATGGCGCGATTAATCTTTTCAAGAGCGGGTTCAAAACGCTACCAAGATAAAGTAGTGCCAGGCCCGTCTAATAGCCTGTCGCCGCCACCAACACAGCAGTTTGGCGTTTCGTTACAGTTTATTAAAGAAAACAATCCCAACATGATAAATAGCATTCCGCCTGTGGTGCGCACATGTGTAGAATTTCTGTCCAGACCGGAAGGTAAGTCACGAAAAGTAACCCTAAAAAAACGTTGCTACGCCTTATAAGGGCCGCCACTTCTATAAAATATAAAGTAAGGTTTTTTCATTAGCAGCTAAAACTGAGATTATTATAAATTGACAACACGAGATACATTCGCACTTAATGTTTTCATTAAACTTATTAATTTATTTCGCTACAGCGCTAGAAACCGAAGGTATATTCCGACGTTCAGCAAATATATCGGTGATCAAGGAGCTGCAAACAGCTTGCAACAAGGGAGAACCCATCAACTTCCGTAATGATCCTCACAATGCAGCAGTTCTTATGAAAACATTCCTGAAAGACTTGGAGGAGCCACTCATGACCTTCGATTTGCACGACGAAATAGCAAAATTTCAAAGTAAAATACAATTCATTTACTTTAAAAGCGATTTTTAAATTAAATTTTTATGTAAAATCGTTATCAATATAAATTTGTTTTATTTCTAGCATGGACCCCGCAACAGAAAGCCCGATTGGTAAAGATACTAGTGTTGGAGAAGTTGCCTCTCGATAACTATAAACTATTAAAGTACATAATTCAGTTCTTGTGGTTGGTAAGTATTATTGATAGGACATTATGTTTTTATTTTTCACTCACTTATGCACGCGACTTCGACAGCGTTGACCTCAGAATCGAGTTTACATGCTAGGACCTAGGTCACTTCCGCCCGAATAAGAAATATTTTTGCGTTATTATTATGTTAATTTAATATTGATAATATTATTTAAGTTACTTAGGTTGTATTTGAGAACTCCATATTACTCAATTAACGGTGTTGTTCACAATTAAATATTCAATTTACAGGTAAAAGACAGGAGCTGTCTTAATAAAATGACAAGCAGTAATTTGGCCGTTGTATTTGGGCCAAATTTATCGTGGCCTGCTGACGGCCATGTTTCACTACAGTCGATTTCTCCTGTGAACGCCTTTACAGATTATCTACTCGAAAATCAAGAATCAATATTTATTATATAAATTAGCTACGTATAAATGTAAAATAAAATTCACACATTTTATTCGTTAAAGTAGTCTGCCGTGTGCCCATATTAATGTTAAATGCCAAATATTATTGTTCTTTACTTTATGCCAAATGAACTAGCATGAGTTCAAAATATGTATAACATTAGGTGTAGATAAAATCAGAAATACTTCACACTTCATGCCATATATTGTAAACTGTATTACATAAACTATAAAAAATGCATGCATTAACTAAACCATTTATATTTAAAAAATTCACGATAAGCATGATAACACAATAAATGTTTATATTTAATAAGCTAAAATAAATAAAATTACGTAATATGCACTAAAGTGTCACATTTTGTGGAATCAATGTGATGTCAGAAATGTCTTGTGTTTCTCAACCTGGTGTCGCGTTTATTAATTTCGAGTATTAAAGGGGACCGCAATCTATTAACAAAATAATACTAGCATACATTTTGTATTCCGATTTCAGACGCATGTAATGTTACATCTCTCATGTGTCATATGTTATACAATTAGTTATATTACCTACATATAACTTGCCTCACGTTAAAAGGTTAAACTTATTATTATTTCAATAACATAATAGTGAAAGTGTCGCAGTGCTTTTGTTGTGTCGCGGTGCGGCTTAAAAATGGTTGAGAATCAATAGTCTAGCTACTTGTAGAATGTTCAATAAAAAGTCATATTATTATAATATGCTGTAGGTACAAAGTTGATTGCCGAAATAACATTTGCACAATTTACTTCCCTGCAAATTATAATTAGTAACCGTTTTAGAATTTTCGGGAGTTTGAAATTTAATAGAATTGAATATATATTTCTAATGCTAATTCGATGTTATACATTGTTACGAAGTTTACAATATTTATCGATAAAATCAAACAAACGTTAATTTTGTCACTTTTCTTGTTACATACTAAAAATATATATTGAGTTAGCATAATTATTGTTATAGTTTTAGATTTCCCGTTAAATATTTAAATATAAAAATCTACGTGTGGTCGCTTACATTTTTTCATAGATGTTCATTTTAATTTGGTATCGTAAATTAAATATTATTTATGACCTTGTTCAATTACAATATTGTAAGCAAATATGAAATAAATGTTGTGTTGTTATAAAATATAATATTTAATAACAAAGTTAGCTTTTTAGTTGTAATAGAAATAGTTAAAAAGTAAACTGGGGCCGAAGTCTGCTATTTTACTATCATTGGCAATTTCTCAATAGTACCTAATGGCGTTCGTCATAGTTCGCGATTGTCAAAAAACTATAAGTAATTTTAAGCAAATATTTACACAAATGTTCAGATATTACTATTTGTAAAGAGTTTTTAAATAATTAAGTTTGTCATTTATGAAAATATAACAAAAATCTAACAATATAAAAACTATACCATCACTTTGTCGCAAAACGACTTTAAATTATTAGCCTTTGATGCAATTACGAGACGATTGTAAAAGCAGACTCGGGTCCCGGGTGGCGTGTAATATAACGAAATTGATGGGAAAAGTTAAATTTTGTACTGGATGTTATACCAAACAAATATTCAATAACTCGCTATAAAAGTTCATTTCCTAGGTTAAGTAATTATAAGTACGAGGTACCTATGCATTCCGGCCGTAAGCTATGTATATATAGTAAGCTATATATATATTTTGACTGGCTTTTTAATGAAGTACTTGATTGATGATTCAGAATGTTAACCAAAACGTCCTGAGTCTAAGTACCTACCCACTTTGCAATGTACGACTGTGGTATTGATTTAATCTATAGACTAACTTATGGATCTGCTTTTTTATCTAAATATAAAGATTTAAAGAATTGTTAGTTGTAGATATACTATAGAATATATTATATTAAAAGAGGTCTGTTTATATGTGTACCAAAAGCTACACTTATTAGATAAAGAATAATGAGCTGCTCCTTAATCCAACGCAGTCAGAAGTCGCAAGTCAATGAATTAAGGTACCTAATACATTGATAGACTGCTTTATAAATATTGAGTATCTTATATATTCATTTTACTGCTTTTGTTGTACCTTGTTATTCAATACACTTATTTTATTAGATTTATTTATTAACACTTTTATCTTATTTAGGTACTGTAGGTACCTCTTATTCTTAGGAAATATTTAGTCGGCTCAGAAAAGGGTGTAATTGTGTAAACGAAAAAAACTTATGGTTCTGCAAATGTGATATGAATGTGCAAGGCCGTGTTCAAACCAATCTGACTGTCGGCCGCCGAATGTGGGCAGGCTCACTGCGAGCCCCAGTGTGAACGTGGAAATAAACGGTATTTTTTTAACGTTTACGCATAGCGTAATAACGTATCGTCGGTTAGATGTGAACGAAAAAGTGAATAGGTATGGACCTACAATATACCGCGTAACGTTCGCTCACTTTCGGCGGCTGACAGTCAGTTTGGTTTGAGCACGCCCTTACAACGTCATGGTTTGTGGCATTTCTAACTAATACTTTATATATTCCTTAATAACTTACATAATTCAGTTACTTTAAAAATTCCATGATAAATCCCTAAAGAAGTATTTAAGACTGATAACAACTCCTCAATTTTGTACGACCTAAATAATTAATAATCATTGTTCGAAATAGTTCAGAGCATATTATTATATGGGTTAAACTAATATATTGAATATATAGATATATAATATGTATATTAATTTACTGACCATGCTATGAATGGTCACTTTGGTTTCAATGAAAAGTTGTACCTATTGTGCCTCGATCAATGTAGATAAAGCTTTTTAATTGTTTTACAGCAATTACTTTATACTTATACATATTTTGGTCTTTATTTAATAATTTTAATGTACCTACTACTTAGTTCAAATTAGGTTCTAAGGAACAAAATATCGAATCTTAGCTAAGTACCTACTCGAGTTTTTACGTTAATTATTATTGAATATAAGGTCGGTTAGTATATGTTTTTGTTAAAAAAAATTATTTTATTAATAATTTTTTTTGCATTTCTTTTCTTTGTAAAATACAACAAGATCATCGTTAAAGTAATAACCATTTAACACACATAAAACATTTTTAAAATAAATGTATCTTTAGAGCGCCATCCAAGAGGAAATTACCTTCCACTGTAATTTTGTTCTGTACAATAAAATTATAGGAACCGGACCTACTATAGACGGTTTGAAAAATTTTGGTACCTACTTATGTTTTAAACTACATTATTATAAAACCACATCCGGGAGATCGATTATTACTAATCAAATACCATACTCATAGTTGATTACAGTGGTAGTAATTTGCTGTTATGGATGTATTTAAGTGTCTAATCTCATTAAAATTATTATTATCTTTATGCGTTCTGTCTGTGTTTGGTAATTAAAATAGGTTTGGTTTTAAAAGACCTTTAGTTTTTATTAAACATAAATACATGCAAAATCAGTTTACATTTGCACAGTGTCACAACTTAAGAAAAATAAAAAGTAATTGAAATAATACAGTTCCCTTTTTTATTTTCAAACGATTTTTAATATCAGTCTATTTTTGTGCACCTACCTACAAAGTCAATTATGATCAATTTTTAGTGTTTAAATTAAACATCACACAACCTTAAGTAAAATAAAAGGGTTTGGTAGCCATAAGTTTCTTTCACCCAGCTGTGATCAGTGCCTCATCTTAATTGTGAATCAATCAAAAAAAATCTGGGTCAATTATAAAAAGTTAAGTGGTTACAGCCACCTATAAACATTGGCATTAGCTCCTCTGTTAATTAAAGAACCGTATTTTAGCGCTTATTGTCTATAGGTACGCTGGATGTAAATTGAGTGTAAAGCGTTATTTTACAAAATTAAGATTACTTAGACATAGGTACGTTAATTTCAGACAAGCAAGCAAGAGATAAAGCAGACTGGCGTGCAACATACGCACTAATTCGACTAATTAATACGTAACGTAAGTTCGTAAAAGTTAACGAATCTATCGAGAGTGTCGAGTCAACGTCTACACTCTACATCAAACTTTTATCTGTCTTCAGTCAGCGTACTATCAGTGTCACATCACGTCACATCACATCGCATCGCACACAGTACTATCAACCTCAATATGCTCATCGCTGTATTCGCTGACTTTAGTCAAGTCACTGAAACCTCAGAGGAAAAGCATCTACCTATGATGTTTTACTAGAAGCTTTTAACTTGGAAGGTGGAATATATACGTCGAAGCGATGCGATGTGAAGCGATGTTTAGCTACCTATTATAGTTTTGCGGTGGAAGGTACACCGGGGTGAAGATGTGATTGATGTATTTTGGAACAAGGATGAAACTGCCATTTTTATAGTACGCGACAGTACGTACGTACGTACAGGTCGACATGGCAATCGGGGTATGAGATGAGGCGCGGTAGAAGGGACACAATCCTAATCCTTAGTATTAGTACTGCACGAGTCCATATCGACCGCGTTTATCGATTTTAATCTTGATTATTGATTGATGAATAAAATATTCTAATTCTATAACAACATAGTTGTAAATCTTCTTACTAGCTCATTCATTAGCTCAGCCAGGCGTACCGAAGTACGCCTAGCTGTCTGTTGACTATATCGCATATCGCAGCAATACGGCCAACGACTATATCCAACGATAATATTATTATTACTTAAATATAGGTATATCTCCAAAATAAGTTCTTGACATCTGTAAGAAACAATTCTTTTTTGTCTTTTTTGTTATGCACCTCCTTAACTTGCATGCAAATAGGTACGAAATCTTCCTGCACCGTGGTTCATCCTTCACCTGCATCTCATCATTATTTTAAAAAATCCAACTAAGCAAAGTTAGAGTGATGCCTGTGATATAAATCGCGAGACATAATATTAATCAGTTAGAAATCGTAGCAATATGATTTATACTGTAGATACATGGATTTGCAACGACGCCATGTCCATAATAGCGTAATCGACGAAGAGCCCAACAAAATGTGGAAATATCCAAAACTAAAAGAGTTAAAAGTTTAATGAGGTTTGGAAATGTCAATAATTTTCCAACTCATTAAACTTTTTCTTCCGCAAATTTTCAACTTATTCTTGCGTTGATTGCAAAACAAAGTTTCATACTTACTCTAAAACAGGGTTTCCTAAATTGGTCGATATCGATCGGGTCTCTTGCCCAATACAGTTTGAGATCCATGTTCTAATAAAACGTCTTTCAGCTTTCCTAATCCTAGTAGGTACTGCATCTTTTTTGTTTACCCAATCTGTGGAGTGTGATGTTGATCCTGTTAGTTGAGAAGGGTGAGAAGGCTATTCTCTCCTTTTCCTCAGAGGCTGTCGGCAATCTTTTCTCGCCTTGTTTTACTTCCATATTGAATCATTCTATCGTCAAGAACTGTTTGCATCTATCGGAAAAGACGCAAGCATAATTCCTATCTAATCGTTAATCTACCATGGACCATGGGCATGGATAACTTATCTACCTGGACCTTACCGACGGTGTTGACGCTACTGGATTTCAGTAATGCGTTCAACACTATACCTAGATATTGAAATGTTACTGGGGGTTTTACGCTCTCTTAACAAATTTCCAATTGCAATTGACTGGTTTCACAGTTACTTGCTTAGACGCCGGCGAATTAAATTATAGGAAATACTCGAGTAGTCACTTAAATAAATTGTAAATGTCTGATTCAAAGAAATAGCTAAATGTAGCTTTATAAGTTAGTAACTTGGCATCAACGACTATCTAAAGTTTAGATATATATAATTATGATTATTATATAGAGATATTTGGAATCTAAACAGTAGGAAACATAATTATATAATTATTAGCAGACCCCACAAACGTTGTTTTGCCATATACATTATTTTTAGGAAATTTATTTTTAGTTCAGTAAAAAACATTTATAAGTAGTTGACTTTGAAATGATGGATCAACAAAAATTTTTTTTATCAAAAACATAAAAAACTATAGGTATGAAAAATAGATGTTGGCTGATTCTCAGGCCTACCAAATATGCACACAAAATTTTATGAGAATCGGTCGAGCCGTTTCGGAGGAGTTCAATCGCGCACGACACGAGTATTTTATAAATATATAATAAGATATTATCCTAGATATAGTTGGAGGCTACCTACTGCTTTTTATACATATAAATAATATTAATAAAAACGAGTATATAATAAAAACTGTAGAAGAGTGCAATTCTGTCTGTCTGTTTTCCGTCTTTCACGTAAAAACTGCTGGACGGATTTCGATGAAACTTTTTGTTATTTAGCTATAAAGATAGTTATCTAATATGTTCTTGCAAATAAAGACTTTTGATTTGATACCAGCACCTACCTACTTGACAAAGTCGGCTACAGCTAGTCTAGATGCGATTCTATGCATATGCAGGCGGTATGTGACATGCCACTACCACATGCACATGCTATGCTCGCTTCCTAGTGTTGCTAGGTACTTAGTGCCCGAGCCTACATTAGTATAGTAAATATAGTGATATCATTTTATTTTTAGACATTGCTAAACTAAGCATCACATAAATCGAATTGTAGAAATTTCTTAATAAAATAAAGCTATAACGCTCGGATATTTTTGTTCTTTTATCGATATGATCTATTTACTGAATTCGCGAAATTCCAAAAAAATATTAGGCAAAATCTACTATTAGTAATATATTTAATGCTTGCAACATTTTGTGGTAGAAAATGAAAAACACCAAGCGCCAACTAGTGGCGAAATGTAGTACTAACATATTGATATCTTTCTCCGACCGAATTAGTGTTAAATTTTCTTGTTTTAATTGTCGTATTTGATAAATTTCAAGTGTTACTGAAATTGTGATTATGTTTAATTAAAAACCTAATCCAAATAGTTATTAGTCTTCTTTCAATGTGCATGTTTTGTGGAAAATTCCTTTTAAAACCAATGACATTATACGAACTCGATGTGCGTTTTGGCCATTTTGCTTGCCTTGCGTTGGTGATTCGTACTTAGTCACGTGACCTGAATGGTTTTTGGATCAATGGCGCCAAATGATTGTTTCAGAAAATGTATGTAAAACATAAAATACTTTCTT
The DNA here is from genome assembly GCA_018231305.1 of Noctuana lactifera. Classification (NCBI taxonomy): domain Eukaryota; kingdom Metazoa; phylum Arthropoda; class Insecta; order Lepidoptera; family Hesperiidae; genus Noctuana; species Noctuana lactifera. The sequence goes on from DWAV01000556.1 coordinate 9,627, forward strand.
AATTAGCTAATATAAAATGGCTGTACTTCTACCAATACTAGATACTATACGGTGGTATATATAGGTTGAATCCAATCGAAGTAGGGTGAAAATGATGCGTAGGTCTCACGTCAATCTGGCAACAAAACAGTGCTGCTATCTGTGTTGTCAATTTTGTTATGTAGTTTTAATGGAGACTTTCCGTGTGATAAATATTTATGGCTAAACATTTAACAGAATGGATAAAGAAGTTTCTTTTCTATCCTTAGTGAGTTTATTCGCTTTTGGTTTGTCTCAAAACATTTTTTGTAAACTAAACAAGCCTGAGTGGTTTCCGTTATTCACCCGTCCCTCTGATGGCTATCCGTGTAGGCCCGCCATACATTTTACTCGTGAAATAGTGAAACGTCAAAAGACTAATCTATATTTTAGTTAGACTTATTAATTAATGCGTTTTATCTAAAAGAAAAACAGATTAAATTAATTTGCAATGTTAGATTTCATTATTTTGTGTTAATGGCTATTTAAGAAACAAATTCTTTATACGTTTTGTTCCATACGTCAAAAATATTTTTGAGTGAAATTTTAAGTACTCAATGCACTAATTTCATGTTGGTTTTGGATATTATATGTTTATTTCATACCAAATTTCATTTCATTTACTTTTTTGGTTGGTAAAATTAATTAGTTGTATTTAAAATTTATGAACATAGTGTCTATACACAAAGATACGTACTACATAGTAAAAACCTTAAAAGTTTGATTTAGTTTGAAATTTTCTTTTCTTTTTTATTTCAGGTTGCACCAGTCATTGTTGTGCTATTTTAAAGTGAAGTACTATCATGTAGTGAATGATGTGACATTCTACACAATGCTACTTCCCCGTTCTAAGTGTAAAGTAGTGTGGGGATCGTGAACATGTAGTTTGTGAACTTAATAACCAAGATGTCATTACGAGGCACCAAGCGGGCGAGTGGGGTGCGGGGGGAGGAGCCGGGCACATCCAAACGGCGCAGGTTGGAGCCCGATGATCCACTCTGGCAGCTCCGCCCAGTTAGTGACCTCAAGATGTCATCCATATATAATAGAAGTGCCTCCGAGGCACCTGCAGAACTATTCAGGTATGTATAATTATTTTATTATGTATCAGTTCTATAAAATTACATGTGTTCAGCTTAAATATTTTATTTATTTACTTAAAAAAAATACAACAGTAAAACTACAACATGGGTACACAGTGAAGGTGTTGTGAAAGAGTTCAATTTTATAGTTGTTGTAATAAAATACTAAAAAGAATTTTAAAAAACTACAAGGTACATAATTTGACGAAAGTAACTACATAAGAGATATATTGTGAAATATAAAAAGAGTTATGAAACATAATAATATTTAATTATTTTATTTTAAAGCACATTGGTAAGTGGGCTTTATTGATTCTTACATTTCCGTGCTTGAAATAGTATTTTAAATGAAGCTCTGAACTATATTCAATTGTTATATTAACATGTTACAAGCTTCATCAATATGAGACTGTAAGTCATGGACTTCCCCATAAAAGTTACGGAGCATATTTTTCTAGACTGCATTAATGCAGAATGGTGGAGAGTTGATGAATTATAATTACATTAAAAATATGTTTATTGGAATTTTGTGTTCCATAATAGTTTTTTATAATAAGCCTGTTTGTATAAACTACACATTTACACAACACAAAAATATTGTGTTTGTATAAACACAATATTTTTGTCTTCTAAAAGTAGTAATGATTCTATAAAGTGAGACTGCAACTCAATAAAACAAAACTCAACATATTTTAGTAAGTAGGTAGGGCTATTTACAAGCCCAAAAGATTGTCAGTCATATAGTGTGGAAAGAAGTAAACTTTTATAATACTATAACCTATCTTTGCGGCTTTGATTGCGTGGACTGCGGGTCTAGGTCTATTTACTTGGTCATATTTCATTGGTAGGAAAAATGCTTGGATAGGATCCTTCTTACCTCTTGTAGTGTCTGCCACATTCACTTGCCTTTTTTTGTTTTGCAAGTAATTTTTGTTGTATTAAGTATATCTTCAAAGATAGTTATCTAATGTAATTGATGTAAAAGTCAGTTTAGATCAAAACTAAGTGATTAAATTCTCTAATTTATTTACATACACATTCAATTGGTATAATACCTTTCCAATTAAAGCAAATATTGTAGACCCAATTTAAAAACTATAAATATGGTTTTATTGTAAGACCATTTTAATAGATGGACGATGCTACCACAAATTTTTTTTATAGTAATTCTTATGCTTTTCAATTTGTTAGTGCATATTTTGGTTTTACCTGCAGTAATTCATGCGGAATATTCCTGTAAAGTTTCCAGTGGGCACAAATTTTCCAACATTGATAATACAATAGTAAATTAATTAAATAAACATTCCCAATAAACCACTCCATCCATTAGTGAAAGCCATATGAAAATTTGTTCAATAGTTTTTCAGATTAGCGTGTTTAGACAGACAGATAAAAAACATAATACTTTATTTTACTTTAATTGAGTATTATAACAAGAGTTGTTTAATGACAAACTCTTATCAATTGTTTTTAGAATTATGCAATGATAAAATGTGGGGTATGGCAGTCCATATAAATATTGATGTAATATCCACAATCTCAATTTGCAATACAGAGATGCATTCACATTCAAAATTTAAATATTCCAAAAATTTTAAAGTTCTACTGAAGTTAAGAAAGTAGATTTTGTGCTAAACAATAGGAGGGGCATGACTGGTCTATCCTTCATAAGAGCACTTTGAATTAGATGAGTAGAAACATAAAATCAAATACAAATTATGAAAGACTGAATTGACTTAGTATTATGTATGGTGTAAAGGAAGTATGATGATAGTGAATGCTATGACTTTTCTCATCTGGTACTTCTAGTAACCAAATAGGTTTCATTCTGCAATAAAATATATATTATGTAAATAAAATATATATAGTATGTAGATATTTCAATTTCTTTCTGAAGTTAAGTTATTTTGATTAAATTTTAATAAATGACAATGTAATATTTATTATGTACGATAATTATTAATATATAATGCTATGGTATAATAATGATAATGATTATACTTATTGTTATATATTAAATAAAGTGGTTAGGATTGTCTATCAAAGATGATTAAAAACAAAGACGACACAAAATATTTGGTTTATAATAGAAAAGTAACAGCTCAAATAATTCAGAATCATTTCAATACATAATAATTGTCACATTATAAAATAGATCTAACCATGCAACTTTAAAATCTCTTTGAAAATAAATGATGCCTTCATAAAAATAGCATTTTTGAACAAACTATTTGTGGGTAATTATTGCAATTAAATTAAAAAAGACAATATTTTCACTTAATTTCCTGCCATAGTTTTAAAAATCCATGACTAACAATAATGAGTACTGAAGCTGTGCTGTCATGCTTACTGAATATTTCAATGCGAAGGTTTCAATCGTCAATTTAATGACAAAAATTATTTTTTTGTTAAAGCTCAAAGTTGCACCAGCAAAGGTTTTGCTGTGAAATTGTAAAAATCGTACTTGTTTTGCAAGGCAACTTTCAGTTACCAGTTTTAAATTTTTAAAATTGTTTTAAATATTAACTTACAACAATAAACTATAGATGCTGGCGTTTGTTTGGAAATGCTATGAGGATGTGTAAATAAAGACTTCAATGTCCTACCACATGACTCATCATAAAGGGAATTTCTTATGTGAGCTTCTATGGAGATGCATAGAGATCCTAACCACTAAATCAGCATTTAACATCTATGTATGCTGGCAAAATACATAAATTGAAATATTTTTAGGAAGAATAATGGAATAAAATTGATAATATATTTTAAAGGAAGGCTAATGACAATCACCTTTTCTATCAACTGATATTTACATACTATATATATTGCGAGATGCGTGCATTGATACTCTTTTCATTGTTAAAAAAATTTGCAACCAGCGACCTCTTGGCGACAACTGCAACATAGCAAATCCAAATGTTCCAATTTTGCTTATTATTTTGTTAGCTTTCAGCCAGAATGACTTTTTAATACAGCTATTTGTCTTTGCTACACCATTAATACTATAGATATTATTTTGTAAAATCTAAACTAATTTAGAATTTCTGCAAAGTAAAATATTGATATTCATATTATGCTAACAAATATTTTTATATTTTAAAAGATTTTACTTTTACATATTTATAACTGGTGATGCTTGTACCATACTGTGGTACAGTTTTTAGTCACCTTGTATATCAAATATTCATGATATCAATGCAGGACTTATTAATTAGACACATTAGGCTGCGTGCGCATAGTCTGTTATTCCTAACCATTCTGTTTAACCTGTTTAGGGACTGATTTAATCTTCTTTCCACACTATATAAAGACCTTTAACAAAGTTTCATGCCTCTTAGTCCATTTACTAGTATAGGCTATACGTTGTATGTAAGTAAAAACATTCGTATTTTTGAAATTTCAAAAATTCTTTCTTTTTGCTCATTTTAACTATGAAAGGATTATCCTTCGTTCAACGTTTCATGTTTCTAGTTTACTAAAAGGCTCACAACATGCATCATAAATTTGCATATTAGTGCACATACTAACCATACATAAAAATCTGAACTAAACTAAGAGCAAATTAATTGGAGGATTGATCATAAATATTATATTCTTATTTGACACTCATATAATGTGGAAAAATATTTAAAGTGAAGTTGAATGTGTACACCTGATGGTAAATGATCATTGCCTATCAACATGGGCAGCGCCAGAGGAGCCGCCAACGCGTTGCCGGTTTAGAAGCTCTTTTAACGGCTTTTTTAAGAACCCTATCTCATAGTCCCCTGGAGATGCCTCTGTGGTAGGATCGTTTCATAATTTAGACGTGCATGGTGGAAATAAACGTCATAATCGAACCATGGAGGACCGCCACCATTCTAGGTGGTGTTTAAAGAACTTTAGTCTATGGCGGGCGGTATAGTGCAGGAATGGCGATTTAGGCATTAGTTCAGTTGTTTCTCGGAGAACTGATATCAGTGAAGGTAGAACACACAAAACGAGCCTATATTCCTAAGCCGGCTTAGCAGTTGGTGTAAACTTCTTGGTCAATTTTGGATCGTCGACGATTCGGAGCACCCCACTTTGGACGGAGTCAAATGGAATAAGCCTCATTACCACGTGGGGCAGGAGGCCCAGAGGTGAAAGTAGTACTCGATCTTCGGGTCTCACTTATGCTTTGTAGAGCAGAAAGATTTGCCCGCTATCAAGTACTGTTTCACGCTCTTTAGAACACCAGGCTTTATTAATGCTATTTTGGCTTTGCTCTCTAATTGACTCCGAATTAACACAGGAACTGCACATTAATCGTATTTTTAACGACCATATTCTACCACTTTTGCCAGTGGTGAGCGCGGTACCCTGTAACGTCGCAACTATGATAAACCAGCTCCAAAGAGTTCTAGATTTCAGCTGAAAGTCGGATTCTGCTTTCGTTCTTTCTTTTCTGTACACTACAGACCATTTGCCAAGCTGTCATCTGCATATCAGTGAAACTTGATGGGTTTGTAGCAACAGAATGGGGATGCCAGCATTAACAGCCCTCATGCTCGAGCAGCACCCGTCAAAGACGACCATAATATGCAGCTGGAAAAGAAACCTGGCTACCCAGTTAAATAATCTTTCATAAGGACCTAAGACTGAAGCTTCACGAGAGGGTCTTGTGCCAAACTCTGTCAAAAGCTTTACCAATATCAAGGCTTACTGTCAAATCTCACTCTAACTCAACCAATTCTATAGAGAAGAAAACTACAGGAACATACAAAATGTATGTTTGATGACAAATCTGCATTTAGTACCTTTTATTTAAAATTAAAAATAAGCAAATCTATTAGATAGAATACCCGGAGAGATTCTATATAGATTTCATCATATTTTTAATTGCTTGAGAAGAATATAATTGAGCTGATTTTTAATTCCTAATGACGAATCTATAAGTCAAGACTTTTCACTTGAAATCTAAAATAAACAAATCGGCTGGAAAGAACGTCCAGACATAATGGTAAAAAGTTTTCAAAATATCTTTTTTTATATTAAACATATAAATTAGTTAATTGAGCCCAAGTTTTGTTCTGCCTTTTTTATTTCCATCTTTATGGAATTAACCTATCCCTACGAATTTCCATGTTCCATGTCTGCTAGCATGATGACAAATTATTATTATATTTTCCTTGATATTTGTGTTACCATCAATATCAAAGATATTTCCTGCACTAACCGTGATGTGTACATGCAAAAAACTGAGTATCATAGTTTTTAAGTATTGTGTACCAACCTTCAACCATTTTTATGTCTCACTTCTGGGCACAGGTCTCTCCCCACAACCGGGGAAGGCCTGGAGCATACTCTACCACATTGCTCCAATGTGGATTGATGGAGATGTATTTACTTGAAAATAACCATAAATTGATTAAACAGTTTGCTAAAATATTAATGGTGTGTTGTGATAAATATTTCAGAAAAGACCTCATCAGTGCTATGAAACTACCAGACTCTGAACCACTTACGTCTAGTGAGTACTGGGTCATCACTGATACATGGAAACAAGATTGGGAGAGGGGTGTACAGGTTCCTGTAAATCCTGATTCATTACCTGCACCCAAAGTAAAAATTATTGACAATCCATATCCACCTAATTTTCCAAAATTCAAATTGTAAGTATACTAATATTCAGGTACTAAAAATATAATGTATTCATTATTTAGATATCGCTGTTTAATAAACTAAATTTTGTTTTGCGTTCTCTTTGCAGACCTAAAGATAAATACATTCACCTAACCCGTGATGCTAATTACCTGCCTGACAAGCATTTTCTCAGCACTACTCCAGCTCGTGCAGAAGCTGCATGCAACTATGATCTAGATGCTACAGATACAGCTTGGTTGAAAATGTTAAATGCTGAACGGGCAAGAGCTGGAGCACCTTCCGTTTCTGAAGATCAGCTTGAGAAGGTCATTGAAGAACTAGAGGTGGGTAATGGTGTTTATTTTTTTTTATAGATGTAGTGCCTTTACAATTTTTAAATTGTACGAATTTGAGTATGAACTTTAGCTCTATTATTAATTAATTAGCTATATTCAAAGCAAAAATCGCACTTTTAAAATTAAAGCGACACATTTCAAAGCCGACAGAAAATGACTTACCTACCTGAAAATGAATTTATAAAAATTACATTATTTACCTATTTTTGTTAAGAAATTAATTTTTCCTTAGATATTCAGATGAGGACTGGATAAAGTTAGCAGAATATAGTTTGAAATTTTTTATTATTTATTTTGAAATGAGTCACTGTAATTCTAAAGGTGTGAAAAACATGCTGATTTATCAAACGTTTTAGTTTTAGAGATGACGATGTCAATATAATATAGTATGTTTAAGCACATTGCAATTTCACAATTAAACAATCCTACTATAAAACATACTCTTACAGTAAGCCGTTATAGAGTTCCGATCGTCAAGTCCCGATAACCTAGAACATTTCCCCGAATATTGTTCATATGCCCAATGCCAATCTAGATTATTATGCCTTTCAAACGGTGAATTTTTTTTTCAAATAGATGTGTAGTGGTTTTACAGTTTGCCCTATACGACGATGAGAGGATGAAAGATATTTGGGCAAATTTTCTAGTTCAGGATAATGGAATTACTGTGATATCAGTATGGTGAAAACTGTAATAGTGGAATGGATCTTGACTTTAATCAATAGAACTCCTTTACATGTTAAAGATATGTTTTATCGTAGAATTTTTACTGATTGTATATATCTAGACCTCCGCTTGGTAGGTAGGGTAAAAAGGAAAGCCTGAACCATAGTCGATCACACTGCTCCAATGCAGATTAATAAATTTGCTGGTTATTAGCCACCCAGATTCACATGTTTTCATAAGATTGTTATTTAACAATAACAACTATGTCCACAGTTTATCGTGCTTACATTGTGTATTGATTAAAATGTTTAATGTATATACATGCCTCCTGACATTGATAATATTCTTTTTAATAACGATCTGATCTTGAGAGGTCGGTTTTAATTGTAGCCTAAAGTAATCATAATTTAAATAAACTTCTTTCCCATTCTCAGTCACAGTTCTGTTATTGTTTATTCCACATCAAACCCACAGTCATTCTTCATGATATTATTGTCTGTCGAACTGTAAACATTTGTTTTACGTAGTGTACTTCAGTAATATTAAAATTTCAGAGTATACATATAACTATTTATAACTGATATATTTATATCTGTTTATTTGTGTTTGTTTATTCAGGTACGGACTTGGGATAAAATACAAGCTATCATGAAGTCGGAAGAAGGATTAGGGATTGAATATGACGAGAATGTAATTTGCGATGTGTGCCGTTCGCCAGACTCAGAAGATGGCAATGAGATGGTGTTCTGTGATTCATGCAATATTTGTGTTCATCAAGCTTGCTACGGAATTACTCTTATACCTGATGGTAAATAATTTGTGTTCCATTTTATGAAAAAAATCGTCACAACATGCCACACCACACGACACACTCCCCTATATTATTATATACTATAACGATCTTTAAAGATGCAAGATAGGGAAATCTGAAGGTTAGATAGAGATATATGAGATAAAGAGAAATTGTTTTTGTAGGAAAATATTTTAATAAAGCATAAGGCATTATTTTTGAAATTGTTATTAAACACAAGTGCTGAAAGCTGTGCTATGTGTAAATATATATTCAAAGGTTAATGTGATAATTCTTCTTCTAATTTTAATATCACGTTAGTTTTATACAGGTAGTTATTAAAATATTTTTAATATTTAGTTGTAGTATTGGA
>DWAV01000557.1:0-18510 GCA_018231305.1 Noctuana lactifera
GGCCCATATAATTCGATTTAAGATAACCAACAATGTGTTCTTCATTTATGATTATAAAACGCATAACATTATTTTGTTTCACACGTGACCGCGACGGCCACTGCGACACACATACAGGGTCTCATCCAAGTTGAGATTGTAGACGCAACTGTAAGTTTGACCGTCATCCAGCGATCTCAAAAATCTGTGTGTTATTTTACAAAATATTATTGTATGTCAGATCCACCCCCTCCCCAGTCGATCCGTGTGCTCAGCTATCGTCGTACTAAATTGTTATTTCGTAAAAAGCTTTATTATATTTACTTGTAGAATGTGAAAATTTGGTACGTTTAAGCGATTGTTTGATTTAATCAAAAATTATTTGCTAAATCTAGCTTTAATTTCACTTTAATCAATACGGAATCTTGACTGCGTTCCGTTTTGAATAACAATTTACTTTTATGCAATGATATCTATAGATAGATGAATACCTGCATTTACTAGCTAGACTGTAACTGGCATGTACAGACGTGAGCAAATAAAGATTGACTGCATGTTAATAAAAGAGCTTTGCATGTCTGCATGATATTGTAAACTCCGTTGTGTGTGGCCTTTAAGAAAATAAAACGCTTAAATTACTACATTCTGTTATATTTATGTATTTCACAAATTATACTACCTATTTGTTATTTTGCAAATGTGTTCGTGTATAGATATTATTTAAACCGTATCTTTATAAGGATATCTGCTTATTTGATTATTGTTTTTAGGACCTTACTATCATAAAGCAAGAGGGTGAAAAACTGGGCATGCACATTAAAGGCGGATTGAATGGACAACGCGGCAATCCGAATGAACCTAACGACGAAGGCGTTTTCATATCGAAAATTAACAGTGGCGGCGCTGCAAGGAGAGATGGCCGATTAAAGGTACACACAGATATGCCTCACAAGAGAAAGTATTGCAATAGAAGTCAAAAAAAGAATGTTAACTACAGTCTCTCCTCACTAAAGAAAGTATTGTACAGATATGATGTCAAGAGTATTTATCCATTTCAGTGTTAGGAGGGTTTAAAATGTATACAAAATTTTATTTATAATTTTTTCTTTGATTCTGAGATAAACAATTTGTGTTCAATAAACAGCACTAGAATCACCATGACACCCAAAATAAATTATAATTATCGTTCCGTGGTAGAAAATTGTTGACTTTGTGACAGGTGGGAATGCGTCTCCTGGAAGTAAACGGCGTGTCCTTACTGGGCGCGACGCACAACGAAGCGGTGAACGCTCTCCGCTCCGCCACGAACGCTCCGCTACACCTCGTCGTATGCTACGGGTATACCAGACCCGACAAGCTTACTGTGAGTATACACTACACAATGTATACGGTAGACGCACATGTTTCACAGGTTTTTAGTCACGTTAAAAGTTTTTTTTTTTCGATTTTTATCTAGTTTGAAATGAAGTCTATAGTCTGATTCGTAATTAGATGTCCATAATGTAAACAAATACTGATAACATTGTTTGTTACGAAAAGCTTTAAATCACCTTTAGAAACACGTCAGCAATCACTCCTTGCAGCAAAACATATTAAACCATAATAATTGTCAGTATAAAAAATAGATTAGTGTAGGCAGAGTTGTAGGGAAGCAGCTAAGCACAGCGTAGTTAGCGTCTTTTGACAATCACTGAACATTTGCACAGACTGGTAGCGAGAGCGGGACAGCAGATACTGGCGGCTCTCTATCTCACTCCACGTCGAGTCTTGACAGGGATGAACCGTTGCACCATCATCAACAGGTTTGTACTCTTCGAGACATTTGTAATCAATCACTTATCATACGAGTAGCACAGTTGTAACATCGTATTAAGAGTTTGTTAGTTATAATATTATGTTATTTACAAATTATGAAAATGTTGAATTTCGTTTGTTACACAATGGGGATCTTGATAAGTATGTCAAATTGTTGTATGAGTATTAAAATGCAACATATTTAAAAAAAAATCTATGAAAAAATGAAGTTGATTGAGTGATTTTTATTAATTAGAAAACTCTTAAAATAGTAGCAGGTAGTAGAACTTGTACAGATCGCCGTGGCGGTACCATTGCTGCGGCGTTTTGCGTTTGTGAAAAGGTCTCTTGTGTTCTATTTTTAAGATCTCAGTGTACATACTAAATAAAAATTAAATTAAAACGTTCCAGGAACAACATTTCCAACAAGATTTAGTTGAGTTTGAACATGAGAAACAAGTCGCCGAAGTAAGAGAAAAATCCACACCAGAAAAGGTAGGCAATGTTTTTAATTTTAATACATTTTCGCAGTTTTCTATTTTGCCTGCAATTTGTAAATTTTATTAGCGTTCTCTAGGTGACTTTATTTTTAAAGATCTATAGCATTCTCATGAAATCCTGAATAAATGACTTTCAGGTGATGGATATAGTGCATGCCGTGGAAAGCATGGCCCTAGAACCGGTCCCACCGACCTCACCGGAACCCCAACACAAGACCACCACAGTTGTTATGTCCAAACACACCCTTCAACCTCAGGTCAGTTGCACTAACAAGGTAGAATAGTACTTACCTTTTATATTAATGCTATAACCTCTTGTATGACAGTCAAAATGTACAGCTATATCATTAAACTTCTAGCTCACAGTAATATAATAGTGCTAATGTAAATAAAAACTGTGAAGGAGCCATAATAAAGAGTATTGTAGCAGGTTCAAATCTTGCTAAATATTTTGTGCGTCTTCAAAAGTTTATTCTATTCTTACCTTTAAAATTTTGAGTCTTGTTATGTATTGTAAATTATATTTTTTGGCTAACAGACTGGCTTTGAATTTGCTCATAATTTTGATGCTATGTATAGAACAGCCATACTATGCAATAATTCGCTGATGAATCAATTTATTGTAGCAGTAAGAAATCTAGTTCTTGCTATTTCTTAACTTATACAATTCCCGCATATATATTATTAGACTGTAGCGTACTAAATTTAATAAGTAATTTTAATAAAAGCATGAACTTACAATTGTATAGCTTTCTATTATAATTCTACGAAGTATTTTTTTGTGTGATTGCCAAACAACTTCAAAAGTATTTCTGCACGATTTAAATTTTGAATAGAATAGAATTGGTAGCATGCACTTTGTAGAATAATGCTTGCATGAAAATATTACTATTATATTAAATAAAAGTATACTAAGTATTTAAAACTATATTATTGAATATATGAAGTATCTTCCAAAATAAATGTTGTTTAGTATATATTATTTAAATAAACATTTGATAACATGTAGATAAGTTGGAAAGTTGGTTTTAACCATGGAAATCTCTTGTAATTCAATAATTATGTGATTTGTCACTTCAATGCATCTAGTCTGTCGAAATGTTATGCATGTACCCTAAACTTATTTAAACTTTATACTCTCTGGTGTACTCTGTGTTTCTCAAGTTAATGTGGAACTCTTGATGTATTTCTTTCAAACGTCCTAGTTATATCACCGGTAGTGTTATGTTTAAATCGTGCCATATTAGTACATGTCGTTATTGTGTTAGAAAATTTGCATCTAAAACTCGATTCATTGGTAAAAAAATAAGTTGTTCTAAATACTGACTGTGCATATTACGTCCATTGCAGAATGCAAACCCTGAGGAAATGGAAGGAAACACTTAGTACTTCAAATAAATCTTCTGTCCAATTTAGTGTATATAGATAGTGAATGGTGAAAGGCTACTTATCGCATTTATGGATTATATTTAAAAGACTTTTATAAACATTTACTGCTACAAAACATAATGTCACCGTGAAATATTGTACTCGATGCTACATGACAATTATTGGATGCTTCACAAAAATAATAATATATTAGTTATTTTATCAAATAGAAATCAATATTACCTATTTATTTATTTTAACGGCTACAATAATATTTTGATACTTTTTAATAGCCTAATATATAATAGTGACGCACGCAGAATAGTATTAATTATCTATCGATGTATCACTGAGCAATTGAATGTGACTTAAAATTTTATTAAAACTGCAAAAATATATATGAGTGTGTTAGTAAGTGTAATTTTGAGTAATGGTTCTTATTGTATATATTAGCTAATTCGTTTTGAACTTAATAAGGTGGAGGGTAAGTAAAATAAGTGAGATAATGAATAGGGCTCACATCTTAAAGCTGAAATACAGTCCAGCGTATAAAGTTTTAGGAATTTAAAGATATTATTCATGCTTCTCGATTTACTTGTTTACACTGAATCTAAAAGTGACGTTATAGAGCTTCTAAGTAAAGCAAGTATTTCCATATCTATTTCCTAATCTAATTAACTGTTTATTGCTGTAATTCGGCTTTGGACGGTGATAGAAATGAATTTATAAATTTATCTAATACATGTTAGCAATTTGTTGCACTCGAAATGTTTGTAATGTCATACCTATATATATTTCGATGGTAATATTGTATATGTAAAATGAATTTAATTGTTAAAACGTTTTCGATATTTCTAGCATTTACTAGTAGGCTTAGTTTACATGTACCTACACTATTTAGGTCGTGGTCGTACCAGACAAATCTTTAACTTCACGTCTATATAAAGTTAAAAATATGCTTACCTATTGTTAATTTCGACTACATACAGTAGTACAGCTACTGCGCAGTCATTCTTACAAAGTTTACCACAACAGTAGCTTATGACTTGTCTTAGGCTTCCTGTAAAAGTTTATGTGAATGAGTTTATGTGGTGTTTGATAATGGGGAGATCTGTTTTGTATCGATTACAGCTTTTAGTGCAGGTTATATGTCTGGCACGGCCACATACGCTGAATGTAATTTAAAAAATATAACCACCTCCTATAATCACAAATATTACACAAATAAATATGCCTTAGAATCTAATTTATTCGATCGTATACAAATACCATAATATTCTAATTTAAAAGACCAATATTGCGTAATATTCAATAATAAGAATTACTAATAAAATTATACCTCACGTATTTCATCTTGTAGTTTTAATATTTTGACAAAATTTTGCGAATATTTTATACTTATACCCATAATAGTGAATTTGTAACCAATATTTAAATAAAACCAGATAACCTCAATTATGTGCTTTATTAAGCTGTTATACTGTTCTTAATTTGTATTGTTGGTAAAATAAAAAATAAAAATATTAAGTACACTTCAATTTTACTTAATTTTAAAAATAGCAAAATTTATCTTTCCGTGCAAATAAGCATCTTTTTTTATTTCTTTTAAAATTTCGTTTATTGTAATGAATTTTCTTGATTTCCATTCATTTTGGACTAAATTCTTACAAATATATTTACAGTCAAATACTTTGACATATCAATATTGTGGCCGCTTGTATTGTGTTAAAGTTAAAATAGTGCAATTTCTTATCGCAAATTTAAATCGCAAATTGGAATGTAAATTGTAATTATTCGCCAAATTTGTAACTGCCAATTATTTTAATGTTGGATAGTAATATTGGATTAAAATTTGTTGTCTTCTTTATACATTATAAAAAATTATATTATTACCTATTGATGTCTGAGTTATACTTAGTGTTGCATTAAAATATACTATGTTTCCAAAACAAGTTTTTTTTTTCGTTTACGTGTCTTATCTAAATAAGGTTTTTGTTTGGTATGTTTTGGATGACATTTATTTTGGAAGAATTTTGTTTGCTGCCGAAGTAATCCGTTGGATTATGCTACGTTTTCTTTTTTTGTGACTCGTTTTATTTGAGCTACATTTTCGTGCAAGTCGCTTAGCTACCTCCTAGTTTAATGTATTAGAAACCAATATCAAAAGTTATGACGATCCCTAAAAACACTCACAATTCGCTAATAAGATTAGTCGTACGTTTGGCACTTAGCTACTGTTAATTAGTTGCGCGACGTGTACATTATGTTGGTTTGGTTTGGTTAGTCGTCTAGCTCGCAAGCGGCGTCCCCCTCGCCGCTAGCGGTGTTCACGCAACAAAAGGTGAAGAGTCCGTCGTCCCCCGCGCCGCCCGCCGCGCTCTCTGCGGCCTCTACCGCCTCTACCGCCTCCACTGCCGGCACGCCCGTCGACCCGCCGGAGCCCCCGCCGCTCAGACAGAAACCTCAAGTGCCCCGCAAACCGCAAACGAAGCGAGTTAGTTTCACCCGGGAACCACACGATATACACGAACGACACACCCCAACGACCGACCGCCCGTCCCCCCGCCCCACGCAAATCGGCTCGCATGGATGGGAGGAGCCTTTCGCCACTAACGATGCATGCTCGGATCCTAGTCCCCTACTAATCCGAGGTCGACCTAAGAGTGTGGAGCCGACGGAATTGAAAGAGAGCTCCGATGCGGGTTCCGTTCTTCCCGAAGATCTTATCATTCCCCCTCCGCCCTTGTTCGATACGAACGTAGGTCGCGGACGTTTATCCGGAGTCTACGACGATGTTTTCGAAGTGCCTCCTATTACCGTGATTCCCGAACGAGTCGTGCTCCCTGAGCCAGTCGTGGCTGACACCTCGCTCCAATCATCCAACTCCACCAATTCGCCAGAGTCGGAGTTGCCTCCCCCCGTAAATTATAACGCATTTCCCATATTGACTTCAAACGCGATCGCGACAGATGTGTCGCGTTCGGCTATAATATCTGAAGTTCCCATTTATCAAATCTCTCGAATTTCTGAAGCGCATATTATAGATAACAATAGTAATGAATATTATAGGGAATGCAATAGTCCTATTGGGGAACCGGGTCCGCCTGAGTTATTGCATGCTCATTATACGGTGCTTCCGACCGTTTCGCACGTGCCAAATTCACCATGTTACTTGCATCCAAAAAAGGAATATTTTTCTGAAACCAGTCCTATACTTCCTCATAGTTCGTTGCGTGATTTAAGAACTCGAAGCATATCACCGAATATGGTCCACTCTACAACTTATCCACCCAGTAATCCATATCCGTCCCTAACGACCGTTGCGGGTACTTATAATCCGTACACTTGTACTCATCCGGAACGTGTTTCTAACCAGTCCACTTACTCGAGTCAACAGCATCAATATTCTCCAACATTAGTTACTTCCCTGGGTAAGGATATAAATGCAAACGTTACACGAACTGTTCCAATAAATGTGACGAGTGACGTGTCTAAAAGTGTTCAATCAGAAAGAAGAGTGCATTTTGGCGAAGTGACGACTGCGCTCGAATCTGACAAATTGTCGAACAGTTCGGATACAGCAAGGGAGGGGAGTACCTCGCCCGCATCCCTGAAACCCGCATGGAGCAGCAAAATCAAATCCTTCGCCATCGGCGAGGTAATCATTAATGTACGGCATCTTAACTACCACATACACACTCAGCTTCTTTTGATTGTGTTCGTCGACAACCCGACCCAAGTACTTGACTAAAACACATACGAAATGGTCATCCCCTCATACTCATATGTTATTAAAATTGAACTGTGATTGGAATTAACTTGCATTTCTATTTATTTGCATGTTTTTGTTATTTTTATTTAATATAAGTATTTTAATTTATGCATTTAATCATTTTTATTTACGAACATATTGACCGCATGGATGTTTAACTGCCTGGAAAAGGGGTTTTTGTGCCTTGTAAATATATCATTGCGCTTCTTTATTCATTCTTGATTTTAATTCATTTTCAATATTATTTGCTTATATTGAATTGCCTCCATGCTTACCTAGTTGGATATGTTCCCAGGCTTCCCCACCTCATTCTGGTAATTTTGTGAAAGCATCTGTAAGCGATAAGAAAAAGTTTTTCGAAAATGCAATGGAAGAAAGTCACAAATCATCGCCTAGACCAGGTAAAACATTTTAAACACTTTAATTTCTAATAAATTTCTATTTCATTCATATATTTTTTACTCTTATATTAAAATTCTTTTGTTTTTATAATGACAGATAAAGTTTTCACATTCCTATCTGCGGATGAGGTGGAGAAATTGAAGCAAGAAGAGGAAAGGAAGATGGCTACTCTGTCGCGCGCTCAACTTGGCTCGTGGTCCCCGGGGGAGGACCACCACAGCGGAGACAGCTCGCATTCTGACGAGGAGCCCTACGAGAATGGCCATAGGTGACTATAAAACTTTTTTAAGTCGTGTAGACAGCTAATCTATCGGTCATTCGGAGTGTCCTGGGTTCGATTCCCTGCGAGGCGGAAGGGTAGATGATCAATTTCGATTAGTGTTCTCAGTCTGGGTGATTGTGCTTGTTCATGGTACCTACGATACAGGAAATCTTAACCTGGGCTATGAATGAGAGGCATTATTTTAATTTATTTAGACAGATAATGCTCTTTCGTATCATAGACATACATAACGGCATTACACAAACACAGACGGAGAACAAAATTTAATTTATCATTAAGTTTGTCTTGGTCTAGCAAGTACGATTAAAAATATAATTTAATGAATAGGAATATAGCTAGGTTTTTATTAATTGCTTATCGATACTACAGATACCTACAGATAATATTTCAAAAATAATCATGAATGGTGTATGTGTGCAGTGTAACGAGTGGTGGAGTGAGTCCGTCAGCGAAGTCGGCGCGGCGACGCGCCGGCCGTGAGGGCTCCAGTGACGGCGAGGACGCGGAGACGCGAGCCGCGCGCCGCGCCGCCTGGCGGGCCGCGCGCCTCCGCTCGCTCGAACAGGTATACCTCGCACTCCTGCTACCCTAGTACCTCCTCTAGTGCCACCGTGCCAGCGATATATCCGTGATGCTCTAACGATGGAGACCACGGTCTTTACCAGAGCATTGCAAACTTAACACGACAGTTTAACTAAATATTTACGTAAAATTATTAAAAAACTTAAAAGATAATGTAAATAACATAATCAAGGCCTCAGCGTAGTGTGTAGATTGAAGTGCTTTGCGCAACTCATACTCATGAGTAATTTGCCAAAAGAACGATATTATATTACTTTAATCTACAATACTCAACAACTATTAGGTACAGTGTAGTACTTAAATTGGAATTGGCTCGTCATGAAGGAAGAACGAACAGATAATAAATTACAAGTTAATGTTTGTCGTTGTTGAATGTCATTTCGTTACACACTACTAACGAAATTAACTAAGCTGCATGCCATAGCACAGAAAGAAGTTCACACAATGTAATAACAGTTGTCGTGAAGTTTGTTTGATTGCTTACACATGAATAATTGTCAAATTTATAATATTTTAGGAAGCGATAGAATCGCAAAAAGCTATTAAAAGCATGGTGGGCCCAGCGCATGAAATTATAGGAGAACTACCAGCAATGGATAAGTCTCCTTCAGAGGTAATTAACGATTTCGATTTAAATTTTTTTGAATGTCGTCCAACAAACCTGATAACGGACCAAGCATTGGAAAGAACACATCTATAATGTATGTAATTAATAATATCTGTTTTATTATTAACAGCAATTTATTTTTAATTAACAAGTATGTTTCTACAATTAATGATATGTTCTTTCCATTTAGCTTTAAAACTTATCTGTTTTAATTCGTTTCTTATATTCGTCTCTGTCGTAATTTTTAACATTGACTGGTGATTAACACATTACAGTATCGGTGCATTACTTCAGTTACATAATATAATAATTATTCATGCATTATCTATCTTCGTCGTACATAGCAGTAAAATGATATAATATATCAATACTCAAAAAAAATAATTATTAGTAGCTATGTTCTGTTACCTAATTTATTGCGTTAGGTATGTTAATTCTTTTATCTTAACTAAAACATAAAAAATTGTGTTATGTTCTATATGTTGGGTTGGATATCGTTGTCGCTTGTCTTTATTATGGGGTGTGAATGTCAAATTGGCTTTACAAATTATAGAAATGGCCCCTGCCACGTATCGCATTACGTACAAAACCGGGGCCAATACTGGCCGTGAAGGAGAAAGAAAAATTGTTAGACGAGCGCATTACCCTACGCACCGAGGAATACGTGTGTACCACCACCGGGGACACTAAAGTGCGAACCGTCGAGTACATTGAGAAAGTCATTGAGAAAGAGGTACGCGAGGCCGCGACTGTACATTCCGCTACATTTTTTTTATATAAATAGAAGGCGCTGTACACAGGCAAAGCTGTTCGTGTGTGGTTTTATTTTTATTAAAAAAGTACATAATAATATTATGTGTATCTTATTGAATATGCTTAGCTTTCTACGTGCGGTTTTACTAAGACAAATATAAAAGCTACGTCGACAGTGACTTGAAATACTCTGACGGAAACACCGAATCATACGGAAGACTTATAAATTGTTGAAAGTACATAACCCGACTGACAGTGACTGCCAGATGACTATAATATTGATGCATTTACGCACTTACATTCAGCACGATAATAAATCACGGTGTTCGAGATACTCGGTAATCATAGATTCGAGTAGATACTATAGAAGCTGTAGATACATAAGCACAAATAGTCTTTCTCACTTAATTACAAATTATTTTACTGATAATAATTATGGTGGCAGCGACGAAATGGTAGATGTTTACAGTTTAAAAATATTATAGATGTTATTTTTAAAAGTGTAAAGCAAATTTAGGTGATTGATATATTATTAAGCAATAGAATTATTATTATTTATTAATGTATTATATTATTATCAAACAAATAATAAATCACATGTGTGTTGCATGATGTTTAAGCATGGCATGCTAACTTAATATTTGTGTATCATTTGTCAGACAATACCTGGATTCTAGCTACGGAAAGCCAGCGAAAAGAGAATATGGTTTGTTGCAATTCCTGTTATAAACCTTTTAATGCTTTTTGGCCTAATGTACGCCTTATTTTCGATACTAACGTAGCGTAGTGCATGTTTTTCTCATTTTCTTGTGTAAATACGAGTTCTTTGTTACCTATGTGTCCATAATATTATCAAACATTGCAATGTGCATTTCTTCTAAGTTTCACTCAAACAATCATTAATTTCCATGTAGAGTTATTTTACTTCAGTTTGTTTTAATAAGATTTGTATCGATTAACCGCAGCGGCGATGATTGGTGTTTCAACATTGCGACTTGTTTAGGTGGAGACGACGCAAGAGAAGATAATATCTCTGGAGCTGACGACGAGCCCCAGCAGTGAGACGGCGCCCGTGGAGCTGGGGGAGGGCGAGGGGGAGGGCGGCGACGCGTCGCTGCAGCCGGACATCGTGCAGGTGGTGAACCCGCTGCTGGACGGCGGCGCGGGCCGCGTCACCGCCATCCCCGTGGGGCCGGCGCAGCGCCTCACCGCCTACACCGCCTACACCGAGCCGCACGAGTAGCATCGCATCTCTCTTCTCTCATACTCTCTCCGTCCCCTTCTATTCTCTCCGTTCACTTGTTTTCGGTTCCCGTTCTTTGCAACTACGGATGTACTCAAGTGTACCTACTCGTATTACGCAGATTTTGCAATTTTCGTTTAACATAAGGCCATCAAGAAAAAAGTTTTCGCTTTTAAATGAGTAATTTGCTCTTTTGCCGTCAAGCCCGTTCGAAACGTACCTACGCCTTGGTAATAGGAAAAGTAACAAAGCAGTTTCTTAATGTTCCTAGTCTGCAGAGACTTAGGGAGTGTGGAGAGTAGGTAGTCAACTGAACCACGGTGGGGCTGGTTGTGCATTTAATAGAATTTTACTGCCCATATACCTACTAGTATAAATTAAATCATTTGCTCGTACGCAAGATGTTTTGTAAAGTTATCCGATTATAAGTAACAAAACTGTGAACATGATTCCTTACGTCAGGTACGAATATTCGTAAAAAAATTACCTGGCAATCGGTAAAATTCTGTGTAGTGCACAAACCTTTAGTTTTTGAACAATGATACGTTGGTACTGCACGTAAAAGTTTCACGTTAAAACGCAATTAGAATATCTTACTTATCGGTGTTTTTATATTAGTTCTCCGTATTCGTAACCGCTCATTACTACCTGCCCTGATTAACGTCACTACCCCTCTCGACTTGCGTCGACATCCTCCTCGATTGTAGATTTCTTCAACAAAACGAACGGCACGAGCGGGTTTCCATCTATTTTGTATTATAACTGTGATAGTAAGTTTAGAATACCACCGACTTTTGCGTTAATCTAAATTGGGAATATTGAAGAAATCCACTAGCGAGCGACGCGTTTACGGTGGCATTTTATTTTGATCACAATTTTTATTTTTTTATTATAATTTTGACGGAGATTTTACGTTTGTGATAGGTATCTATCTATTTTGATAAACGACATTGTCGTTTTTATTTTGAATACTTTATGTATCTATTTAATTTTAATAATTTTCATTCCGTGCAAGTTTTTAACTGTTCGACTGAATGTTGATAATGTACCTGCTTGGTGAGATATTGGGGTAATGTGATTGGATGATTTAGAAAATAGAATGTAATAGTGGCAGGAGTTTGAAGATGATGTAATAAGTAGGTAAGTGTACATAACATCGACTACACGCGAGTACCGTTCTTTGCGTACACACCATGTGTTTAGCAAAATGTAATAAGTTGGCATCACATGACGTCGCTGTATTGTTCGTTCGCTTTGTCTTGATTAATTCATAATACATAATATTGTATGCTAAACTTATTTGTGCATTGTCATAGTTAAAATCTTACAGTATTCGTGTTTATGTTCATGTATTAGATTATTAATTTAATAATTTAATATATTTTAGTTTTATTCAATGTATCTGGTGCCTTAATTCCTTGAGTGGATTTAATGTAAATTGCGATTAGTACCTTATTCCAATACTTTTGTTGTACGTCAGCTACGCCTTCGTATTTAAGTGTTTTATTAATTATATTGTCATTTACCAACAGTCAAGTTAGCATTTGCATTTTTAAAATCCAATTATAAAATTTTAAGATACTTAGATTCGATTTATCCAATCTCAGATTAATGTACATTTCCGTTGTTGATATAAAATTTACAAGTTTTGAATAATATTTAAATAAATAATAAAATAAAGCGAAAGAATGGTTTGATAAGTTGAATGAAAGAATGGTTTTATGTGTGTCCTTTATATCTTTATAAGGCTCTAGAAGTATGTGGATTGTAAACTAATGAAAATATTGTATGTTTTGTCCTATAAATGGTTTAATATATATTTTAATAAAATTATTATGTGGTTTTGTTTGTTTGGTCAGTTAAACATCCCAGTCCGTGTGTAAAAATTTATTGACTAATAATAAGTATAATTAAAAATATATTGTTCTTCGGCAAACTTCAATTAAGAGAACGTAAGTTTATTAGATACGTATTATGTGATAATAATCATCCATTATTTCTTCGGAGCAATAATTCCCTCCAGTTGGGCCTGAAACAAATAAATTTGTTATAACATTTATAAATTCTTATTACAACATACATAAGGAGTCATTTAAATTAAGAACATAGGATGTAGTTCTATTCAATAATGGAATAAGTAAATTATCTCATAATCAATTTTTTTACTTTATATTTCATTTACTTCTTAGTTATGAAACATTTTTTATACCTTAAGTTGAGCGTTTGTTTTCTTCAAAGCCAGAAGCTCCTCTTGGTGGCGTTTCTCCTCGGCAGCGCGGAGTTCTGCCGCTCTTCGCTCCAACTGCTCGGTCTTCTGCTTCAGTTCCAAACACTGCTTCTCGAGAGCTGAACGTTCCGACTCCAACTTTGCTACTTGATCCATTAGGTCGGATTTGCCTTGTTCTGACTAATACGTATATTTTATTATAATTTTAAATACATTCTTAAAATCACTACAGTCTACAGAACTTTTATGTCACAATGAATTAATATCTCTGCAGTCATACACTATCATAGTACTTACTAATAAAATTATGAGATTGGTCACTACTTGGTTACCTACTACCTTTTACTAAAACTACCTTTATATTATTTTTTTATTTTTTACATAAATCTAAATTAGATTAGGGATGTATTCACCTGCAAAGCTTTTCGCATTCCAAAAGCAATAGAACTGCAGTACAGAGTTTGATAGGCTTCCATAGTAATTCTGGCTTCATCGCGGACCCTTAACAGTAACAACCCTCTTTCACCGCAATTTATTGTCACCTAGTGAGTTAGTATATAAAAAAAACAAACAAAGTAAACATAGATACCTAATCATAATATTGTTTTACTAACCCGACTTTGTTTTGTATTGCTATTTTTACCTGTCTGATTAGTTCATCAAAACATTGAGTATAAAGCTGCCTACGCACAGGACATATTCCAGTCTCTCTTGCTTGGCGCTGTTGTAAACGAGTGTCTAACATCTCTTGGAGGTTTATGACATCCAATCTTGTAGCAGGTGTTGAGGATATCTAAAATTACATAAACTTATAGGTGGAGAGTCTTGAAGAGTATTTTCTTGACATTAAGAATACTGTCAAGAAAATCCATGTCTCGGTGTTACATTATAATATAAGTATTATCGCTGTGTCAGAGGACATCGTATTAAAAAAGTCCTTGTTTTAATATTTGATTTAATACATAATATGAGAAATCGGTTACCTTTTGAGTCCATATCTGACCATCCTCTTCCCACTCTTTTGGAGGTAAGATTGCATTGAGGATTTCTTCAGTTTCTCGTTTCGCTTCCGTTGGTATGCATGGTTGCGTCGAAGGACCAACTGCAGGAGCAGTCTATAATTCAAAAGTAGATTTGTAAAAAGTTTTGCTACTGCTATATCTACGTCAGAGTCAAAACACATAATAAAGTTGTCTACTTACGGCTTTCTCTGGTTGCTTTGTAACCAGAACTGGGTTATCATACCGAACCAACGTATCTTCAGCAGAAACTGGTGCCCTTTCACCCATTTTTGATGTCTATTTGCGAAGAAAAATCTCTAAGCTTATAGGGATTTTCAAGTTTTGACGTCTTTTAACACAAAAACGTTACCATAGGAACGTTATCTTCCGACAACAATGAAATAAACAAAGGTTGGTATGATTGTCAAAGTATGAAACAGTATAGATTTATTTTATTCCATAATTGATAAGTGGTCAGTAATCTAAGATAATGAATGAGAAGTGAAATAGCGACAGACTACAAGCTCACAAGGACATAAAACAAAATACTAGGTTAAATACAAAGATTAATTAATTATAATAATTTTCATCTAATCCACAGATTCAGCAGTATGTAAGAGGCACTTGAAAAAAATTTATAAATAGCTTTATAACATGGCAATAAGCGTTAATTATATTCAATTACGATATTATGTTACAACACTTATAACAATGAAAATGAGGTAAAGATGAAAACCAGATTATAAACGTTCATTTAATTAATATTTTTACTTAGTGTACTAACAAAAATCAAATACATATTCTCAAGAATATCCTTACATCACTATTAGACATCTCACATGTAAAACAGACAAAATTTATCTATTCAATTAATTTAAATGATCACAGTTATGTGCACATGTAGGTACACATTAATAAATCAAAATTGAGGGAACATTTCCTATACCTACAATATAGTCTGTATTCAGTCCGAAAGTACCAAAATACTGCACACAATTAACGCGACACCTCAGTAATCTGTAGTTCAAGGCACAGATTTCTCACGGAGGTTTTTACGTTTTATTATGCACTATTGTGAATCACTACTGGAACTTGAACTTGAGTCAGTGGACATGACTTCAACATCTTCCTGTGTAGGCGCGTCCTTATTTCGTCCGTCGATAGCGACAGAATTTCCGCCTCCGACAGACATGTGTAGCTCTCCTGTCGGGTGCCATGTAAACTGGTTAGGGGTTGATGCGGGTACTGGAATAATATAATAAAGCGTTAGATTGGCCAAAACCAACAACAAAAATATTGTAACAATATATTCATATTGATTTAATATCTAAACCATATGACTAACTTAAATATGAACTATAATTTGCCTAAAAGATTCATTACACATGTGATAACAATATTTAAAGGGAATCTACATAATTATTCCATAAACAAATAATTAAGGACTCATATTATCATAGATAAGCAAGGTATACCTACTCTGTGACAAATAAAGGAAAAATACAAATAATCAATAAGTCAATATAATGAATACAGTTTTGTACTTTGATTAGTAATGAATAACTTAATATTACCTCCACCAGTTGTTATTCTGTGTAGATCGTTCAGTGTGGAGGGTGTGTGGCCATTGAGTGGTAGGTCACATAGCCGTCCAAGCATTCCCAACCTCATTTCAAGGTCTGTTGGATATGGGCGTCTTGGATCTCCTGGCTGCCAGGAAAGTGGTGCACTTACTGCATTTGATGCACTGATTCTGAGGAAGAGAAAGAAATTGTAAGTTTACAGTAAGTTTTCCTAATTTCTATTAAGTAAGTTACAAGACTGTGAAGAGATATAATTTGTCATAACTACACTTGCCTTCAACCCTTTTTATGTCCCACTGCTGGGCACGGGTCTCTTACCACAACCGGGGAAGGCCTGGAGCATACTCCACCCTCCAATGCTCCAATGCGGATGAGGTAGCTTAAGTACCTTTAAAATAAGCAGACAAGGATGCTGTGCAAATATTTTAGCTGCAACATCTCCTTCCGGATTGTTCTCCAGCTAATGGAATCGCCGGGAGCAGTGATTGTTACTTCTTTAAGAGCTACATACGAGCATGTTGTTCATCGGATGATAACTTTTTGATGTGAAACATGTAAGGCGGGTAGTCAAACCGGATTTTTAACCGACTTCAAACAAAGGAGGAGGTTCTCAATTCGACTGTATTTTTTTATGTTTGTTACCACATAACTTTCGACTGGGTGAACGAATTTTGATTATTCTTTTTTTATTCGAAAGCTGATGCTTCCCGTTTGGTCCCATTTCAATTTGGTTTAGTTCTGACGACGGCATCTATGAGAAAACCAAGTCTCATATATAAGTATGCGCGCGACAACTGTGGAGTCGGTTTTCTTTGTAATGCGACTTATAATTATTCATAAACTATAAAAACGTGTAAGTACTAGGGGCCGGTCTATCTATACTAATAAAATAAAGCTGAAGAGTTTATTTGTTTATTTGTTTGAACACGCTAATCTCAAGAACTGCTGGACCGATTTGAAAAATTCTTTTTGTATATGATAGCTATTCATGAGGAAGGTTATAGGCTATCAAGCATTACGTTACTATTCTTAAAGCTTGGCACAGCTAGTTTCTAGATAAAGTTTGTCAAACATCTCGCTGGTAAGTTTAACGTTCTTCAAAATGAGTTCAAACATTTGCTCAGTCTGTGTTTGTTTGAGCAGTGTGTCGCAAAAAATTCTCGGGAATAAAAAATGGCGGCGACCTGCCGGGTGAGGAATGAAACAGTGGACGTAATAAATGGACCTAGCCGACCTGCCCTGAAGGTCTATTCTTTAATACATTGATTTTCAACCGTTTATATGTCGCGACCGATTAAATGTGACCAAATATAGAACTCTAGCTGTGTACCGCGGTTTCACCCCCGTTAAGAACTGTAACGTAATGCTTGATAGCCTATAACCTTCCTCGTGAATGTAGCTATCATACACAAAAAGAATTTTACAAATCCGACATGTAGTAAAAGAAATTAGGGCGTTCAAACAAACAAACTCTTCAGCTTTATATTATTAGTATAGATGAATATGAACAGGCTAAGGTTTTCGTAAACCTAAATATGTATCATCGAGCATGCAGGTCACCTGATTGGTCACCGCAACCCATTGTCATCCACGTCCAACCTCAAATAGGAGAATCGTAATATCTGAGATCATACGTAGAGGCGTTGTTACTCATGAGGACTAAAATGGTCCCCTGGTAAAACCCTTCCCTACCGACTTGTGATTACTTAACATCAGGTGGCCTGCTCATTTGTGACTCATAAACGATAAAAAAATAACAAAAAAAAACTTCAGTGAAATAACGGGTTTATTGTGTAGAGAGTAGACCCCGTGGAGCAGTTGGAAAATGGATTGACTTGGAATCGCATCGTAACTGTCATTTCATTGTATTTACGGGATAAAGAATGTGACTGTTTTTAATTCTCTGGATTGGCTTTGTAACGGTTTATAACTGTACCTATTATATATTATGCTATAAGGAAACTATGTTATATTATGTTATATCTTCAACTGACTTAAAAAATGGAGCAGGTTCTTAATTATACTGTAGTTTTTATTTTTGTTATCTCATATCTTTGGACTGGGTGAACGGATTTTGATGACTCTCTTTTTATTTGATAGCTAGTGCTTTCTGTTTGGTCACATTTCAATTTGGTTTAGCTTTGACAGTCACATCCATGAGAAAACCGTATAAGTCTTAAATTTGCAGTTTGCATTAAGTCGCGCTTGACAATTTGAAGTCGGTTGTTTTCGTAACGCGAGTAATAATTATTTTTTTATACCTTCAACCCTTTTTTTTATCTCCCACTGCAGGGCACGGGTCACTCCCCACAACCGGGGAAGGCCTGGAGCTTTCCACAACGCTGCTCCAATGCGGATTAGTGGAGATACGGGTTAGTGGCCAACCCGTGTCGGATGTTGTCAAACCGCCCAAAGG
>DWAV01000558.1:0-18503 GCA_018231305.1 Noctuana lactifera
AACCGCCCAAAGGGCCTCCGACCAGGTTTAACGACTGTTATCTATCGATAGCAACCGGGACCGACGGCTTAACGTGCCCTCTACTTCAACTATAAATTTGTTTATTTTGTATTTAGTTTGTATATATTATATTGTTTTATTTTCAACAGATGAATGTGACCAAGTTATTTGATGAACGAGAAGCTAAATTATATAAGCTTTTGAAAACTGCCAATGACTTTTATGTTAATAGTGCTACTCAAAAAGCATTTATAGAAGTCAACGAAGAGGGCACTGAAGCAGCAGCAGCTAATGGTACATATGAGATGATGTCTTCATCCATGTTAATGTTTGTTACCTCATATCTTTCGACTGGGTGAAAGGATTTGGATGATTTTTTTTTATTTGAAAGCTGATTCTTCCCTCTTGGCCGATTTTAAATAGCGCTTAAAGTGATAATATCATATTGCCCATCAGGATTCCTTGACCCTCCCAGGGGATCCCCGTTCCTTGTACATCAATAAAGAGAATATCACACTATGCGGCTACTGGTCAATATTGTTAACCTTAACGTTATTAGTAAAAACACACAGACTACTTTCATTGAAAACGAGACTCTATACAATATACTGAAAACTGGTACTAATTTTTTTACTCGAATCGTACATAATAATCAAGTGTGATCATTTCTACGAAGTGGCAGTCGACGTTCACGGTCTGTTGGTACTTCTAGGTATTCGTTAGTTTGGCCAGTAGGGAAAAATCTTTTAGTAGGTATATCTAACCTTCATTTTTGTTTCAGAGTTTTCGCGTTTAGTAAGTGGCCCCTACAGTGATTTCAACGCCAATCACCCTTTCGTCTTTTTCCTGAAAGACAATAACAATAATATTTTGTTTAGCGGAACCTACTTTGCCTAACTAGATAAAACTTATCAGTTGTATAAAAATTATAAGTAATTACGAAGAATGTACATAATTACAGTATTTTTAATTTTTTTACTGTACGTCAATATTAGAACAGCAATTATTATTTTATTGATCGATTATTAGGAACAAATTGTTTGTTATAATAAAGGAACAAATTGTTTATGTTGGAATCTAACATAATCTAATCTATCCCGTAATAATTATATACACAATTATTAAAAAATGTTAATTAAGTCGCTTATTAATTATTTTTAACGTTTCAACTTGTCTATTGAAAATAAATCGGTTTCATAATAAAATTGACTATTATTACGGACAAAATATAATCAATAGATAGGTATAGATATTTTTAAGCTTCTAAATTTTATATTACTATTCATTACATAGGTTAGGTTTACCATTTTTCTGAACATTAAACACTTTGAAATACATTTCAAGAATATAACTAATATACAATGGTTATTGATTTATAATGAAATTAGCTAATGTGTAATTGATTACATCGCATCGATTACTCACTGACTTTGTGTTTGTTGACTTTCTTATATTTTATTTATATTCTGGTACAAACAATATATATAAAATAAAAAAACAGTAAAAAAACCGGTGTGTATACTTTTGTACGCACGTGAGAATTTATATGAATCCATACAGTACCATTTAGTACAACACAAGTAAACCACTGTAGTAAATGTATTTATTTCCAACCAAAACATTACATACAAAGGTACAAATGTGTATTTATGATAACAAGCCAGGCTTATTGTATAAATAATAATTACTGACAAATATTATTTCTTTACATATATGAATATATATATATTACATATCTGAATATCGGTAATCTCTAGTGACCCGGCGTTTAGTAAACATAGGTATAAGATGTGCTTACAGTCAATAAGATTTATTTATTTAAGCGATCACCATTTGAATACCGGTTTAGTGTGAAGCCGGCGTTGGACGCATAGTGACAAGATGAAGCAACTACTCCTATATTTCTTTAGTAAGTTTTTCCTTTAAGTTTTTTTTAGGTATTATTAGCATTATTAAAGTTCTCTCATGAATTCCGAGTACCTAATACCCTGTCAGTAATCATGATATTTATATTTATACATAAACTTGATTTTATATATGAGGTATTCGAATTCAAGAGTAGTCTGTATATAATAGACTAGTGGTTGAATTACAGCCTACCGTTCTGATGTACTGGATTTGACCCCGCATGCATATCTAGTTTTTTCAAAATTATGTTCAAAGTGCGCATTACCTATTAGTACACCTAGTAATAGAGGATTGTTCTTTCATTAAGTCTTTCGAAATACCCATTAGGACGACTGCTTTCGGGTCAGCTAGTTATTACGTTGTTAATAAAATACTTTAACCAAAAAATCTTTAGTCTCTTAACTTTATAGATTTTTTACCGCTTCATACCTATATAACAGCGAGGAAGAAGTTTCAAAAATTTTGTGTAATTATGGCAGTCGTGATTAAGTTAGAGATAATGTTACTAGAAAACAATAAGGTATACAAATAATTATAACAATTTACAATTATTAGAGCACAATAATTTCATTTGAACAAACATGAAAAAATCTCGGTACCTTAATAGTATTTAATATTGAATAACAACACGGATCATTTATAGAAATAATTGCTTAGGATTTTTTGTCTCGTAATTGGTCATCCAGATAGTTATTACATACAAACCCATAAAATATGTACAGTAGGTACCTACTTATATATCCTCATAAAAACGTGAATCAATAGGTATTCCATACAAGTTGCCGGCTGCAATGTAACCCTGACATTTAAGTAAATACAACTCATTGTTTATTATTAATTTTAGTCGGTGTCAGTAGTAATGTTTATTTTTTAAATTATATTGCTCACATAACATCAATCTTGATCTCATTAGAGATCATTCGTACATACCTAACTACACATTAACAGTTTTATTTACTTGGGTTTAGCAACAAATTAATAGACAGAGATAGATTTAATTAAAGTACAATAACAACATTTATATTAAAAATTAGATTTCTGTTCTCGGTCTAGGTGTAATTGTCTTTGTGTGTGTCCATGGCACACACGACACAGGGAATTCTAGTGTGGGGCTGTGAGTAGGAAGCGTTATTATTATTATTAATATGTGGCCTGTACTTTCAACACATTGTACCTATCTAGTATAAAATGACAAAGATCGGTGAAGGCCACTATAATGCCAAAAAAACGACTTTGACTAGGACATTCGGCTAAGTACGAGTAACTCGTTCTCTTGAATCTAAATAACAAGAGGTTCTAGAAAGAAGTATTTATTTACTACACTTGCTTATATAGGTCGCTCATATTTAGCATTAGGTTAAAAATGGTTGAAACAGTCCTTTTCTGAAAGGATATAACTGTCTAGTTATTTAAATTATTTGTATATAGGGTACTTACTGTAAGTTTAACCGTAAGCAGATAGTAGGTATGTCAAAATATTCACCTTTCTAACTAACTTTTGCTTGTTAGTATATCATCTGGAAGCTTTAAGCTTTAATAAATCATAACCATAATCATACATACAAACTTTTATCACATACTTTTCTAATTTGATTTTTTTTATGTATCTATGTAGAACAAGCATCAGCCAGTGAAAAATATTTTGATTTAATTAGAGACAAATATAGACATACATATTTGACAAATAGACACTTAGAGAAATATATAATTATATTGATTTAATTACAAATATAGTCCTTTTGCAGTACTTTTTAGTGCCATCGCAATGGCGGATGACACAAACCTAGAAGAAGTGCTCCATTCAGGAAACAATCAGTTCACAGCAAATATGTTTTCGGTAAGATTAATGAAGTTAAATTTGACCAAACTTATGATCACTAGTGTCAGAAGAATAAGTACATCTTAATTTCTAATAATGTACCTTGTTTTAGGAAGTGGCAAAAGAGAACCCTGGAAAAAGTGTAGTATTTTCTGCTTTCTCTGTTATGACACCATTGGCTCAGTTAGCTCTGGCGTCAGTGGGACCGTCTCACGACGAACTTCTTAATTCCATTGGATTATCAAATGATACTGTCGTAAGTAACAATCATATTTTTATAATAACACATCTATACCAATTCTCTAAGGTAAATATTATTTTATTTAGTGAAATATTTTGTAATATTTTAGGTAAAGGATGTGTTCTCTCTGGTGGATACTAAGTTAAAATCGGTTCAAGGAGTAGAATTGAAGACAGCAAGTAAAGTTTACATTCCTCTGAATTATGAACTGAATTCTGATTATGCCGCTGTGTCACGAGACGTATTTCACTCTGAAGTTGCAAAAGTTGACTTCTTGAAATCTGTAGCAACTGCCAAAGAAATTAATAAGTGGGTAAGTGTCAGAGTCACAGAAATAATTGTTAATTATTTATTTACGAGTGTGCATACAAAACGATAATTTTTTAACTACTAGGTATATTAACAAGTATATACCTATCTATATTAAAAAAAATTGGAAATCTAATTCGAGTAAATACTGCCATTCGATCCTACCGTTTTCCTTTTTTTAAGTGAATGGTATTGATACTATTAATGCATAGATTTATCTTCATAATAAGTCGTTCTGTCATCTAATTAAAGTCCACAATATTAATTTTATTATTTTACTTAAAGTGTAACATTATATATGTGTGTATTATTATTAAGTATATTATAATTAATGAAATAATTTAATTAATTATTTTGGTTGGTGCGTTTAAAGGTAGAAGAGCAAACAAATCATCGTATAAAGGATTTGGTCAATCCTGATACCTTAGGCCCTGACACTCGAGCTGTCCTCGTCAATGCCTTATATTTTAAGGTTTGTTTATTGTCAATTTTAAGTAATTTCGATATTCTTCACCTTGTGAATTTAATGATTTTTTTTTTCAAATTAAAATAAGAAGAAAATTTTTATAACTATTTAATTTTGTAGGGTGACTGGATGACTCCTTTTAAAAAACATTTGACTCAAGAGCGAGATTTCCATGTAACCGATGACAAGGTAGTGAAAGTACCTATGATGTACAACAAAGCTGACTTTAAGTATGGGGAAAGTCAAATACTCAAATCAAAAGTAAGTGCACACTAAACACAATCTTTATCATACGAGTATGACGAAACTTTGATAATCTAAAATCAACATGTCATGTTAATAATGTATTTTTATAGATTCTAGAAATGCCATATGTCGGACAAAAGACATCGATGCTTTTAGTACTTCCTGATGAAGCTGACGGCATAGACGCTCTGCTTGAAAAGTTAAAGAGTCTATCAATTTTGGATAGTGAAAGTAAAAAATTATTTGAAGTTGAAGTTGAGGTTCAGATTCCTAAATTTAAGATCGAAACTACAACAGATCTTATGAAAGTGTTACAGAAGGTAAGTAATTTCAAAGTTATACATCAAGTTAAATAATAGTTAAATAAATAGTATTTTTATTAGCCTTAATTTAATCAATATTTATCTGTTTTTAAAGATGAATGTAAGAAAGGTGTTCAATCCCGACGAGGCAAAATTAGACAAACTTTTAGTGGGTGAATCAGACTTATTTGTGAGTAATGCTGTTCAAAAAGCATTCATAGAAGTCAACGAAGAAGGCGCCGAAGCAAGCGCTGCTAATGGTATGTACTGGACAATCTTATTTAATAAGTAATTTAAAACCAGATATATCCAGGCAGCTAGCCAGGAAACAAGCTAGGGTTTTATGGAATTAAGAAAATTTTTAAAAATTGCCCGAAATCGGCCACCTAAATAATAACTATAGTAAGTGGTCACTGTTGCTTTCCTATAGATAAAAGAAATACCAGAGGCGATTGCCGGCTGTAATGTTCTTTCAGCTGTAAGGTTTTTTGAAATACCATGTAATAATAGGATAGAGCGACGATTGTTGGGTCAGGTAGTGTTAAGTACAATTTTGTAATTATCCATAATAATACATTTCAGAATTTGGTATATCCTACCTCAGCGCCGTCATCAACCTCAAGGAATATCGTTTCGTGGCTGACCATCCGTTCGTATTTTTCCTGAAGGAGAAAGATAACATTCTGTTCAGTGGAATTTACTATGCATAAGAATAACTATCAATTTCTACTGAACTTGGCTTTTACTTATTGTTTGATAAGCGAACAATTTTGATTGTCTTATCACAGCATACCTATAATATTACATTTAAAACAATTTATTGGACAATGTTTTAATAGGTTTTTACCATTTATATTTTACAAGTATACTTTTTCAGTTTGCACAATTGTTTATTCGTATTCGTATTTTCTAGTTTTCGTATATTTTGATTCGTTTACAGAAATCTGTAACTTTATGTTTAACAATAACTATTTTAGCCGTACATATGTATTTTCTTAGAGTACTTATTCATAATTATAAATATCGTTCTTATGGAATGTGTCGAAATTATATATGTGTTTCATTTACCTATCTATTTATACCCAATACATTACTTGAGGTACCTAACTGCATCCGAAAAAAATCCATTTCCATTTGTTTTTCACTGACTTGCAATTGTCATCAAGTAAATTATATTGGAATTCAGCAATCTTGTACGACAAATAAAATAACAAACTAGTGATTAGTTATATTTAAAAATAGTTTTAACTTAAAATTTGTCGACAATCGTGAAAATACGATGCTGATCATCACTCCGACGTATACAATAACAAGTCAATTAATTAGGTATTTGGTATCTTATGTCATAATTATTATTATGTCAGAATGGTTGTAAAATAGCAGATACGAGCAGTCATATTTAAAAGCATTGCAATGTTGGCTTCGAAAAATATAATTCCCTAAAGCCGATTAACGTTTCTTTAAACCTACTCGTAGGTAGTGTGTTGCAAATCAACTAGATTTATTTTATAAGTAATGTAAAAATAATGAAGCATGTTATTGAATTGTTGCCATACTAAGATTAGATTCAATTTTGTAGGTGGTGAAAGAAACTTACGTTGTGGGGTCGTGTTACTATGACGCAGAGATTACGCGCAATGTATTTTCAAGTAAAGAAATTAAACAAGAACTTGTTCTTTATATGTAAGTTACAAAAAATATTATTAAAATGAATTGAAGATTTTTCAGTTAGCGTTTTTACGTTTTTATACGCCCATATTTTTGAGATTGTATTGGATGAAGCGCCCTCAACCTCGCTGGCAGTGTGGCAAATTACATGCGCGCTTCCGTACTTCGGAGGACATGTTAAGCCATCAATCCCGGCTGTTATTAAAAAAAGTTTGCAGGCAGAGGTATTGGTAGTGAGTTATTTATAGGATACATTAAAAACTTAATATGTGGTAACCCGCATTCGTTTTTTATTATGGTTAGTCATATTTTAATTCTTCTTGAATTTATCTTATCTACATTGGATCTAGATACTTTAAACACCTTAATAATATACTTTATGTTTTAGTACTTCTTTTTAAGTTTAAATTTACGACGGCGGTACAAGAACAATCACTAGATACAAAACTCAACAAGTTTTCTGGAAAAATGTTTACCGTAAGTACCTATTACAATAGTAGTAGAAATTAAAAGATTCCAGATTTGTATTTTAATAATACAATAAAAATTCAAAGAAATGAAAAAAAATTGTTTTCAGTATTTTTTTTTACTTAAAGTACCAAGAAGAGTAGGTACTCTAATAAAATTACTATCTGGCCTCAAGACTACTGAGCACTTTAACTTTAACTGCTTCCCCACTACTTTCCCCTAACTGGCCAATCTCAATAAAAAATAATGTACTCATTATCTACTTTAGAACAACGTAGACAGAGAAAAAAAATTCGGTGTAATAAAAAACATACTAATAAATACTAAATTATTAATCGCTAGCTTACGTAGTAATTTACTAATACCTACCCGGGATATTGGGTATTTTCATTATTCATTTTTATTTCAGAAATTTTCAGATGAAACGCCGGGACAATGTACAGTTATGTCAGCTTTCTCAGTTTTAACACCCTTAGGTATTTTAGCTATTGCTTCGAAAGGATCTACACACGACGAAATTTTAAATGCTATCGGACTACCCGATGACGATTCAGTAAGATTTACTTTTAATGATATTATTATTTATTGTAATTTAATAAACTGTCTTTCTCTGTCCTACTTTTAAATGTAAAATAATAGAGATTTTAAAATTTTTAGGTGAAACAATCATTTTCATTAATTAACAAGGAATTGACAGCAGTGAAAGGACTTGTCTTAATAATAGCAAACCGAATCTTTGTCGACGAAAAATATAAATTAGACAACAACTTTGTCAGAGAAACTGAAAACAATTTCCGTACTGAAATCGTTAAATTAAACTTTAGAGAAAAGGAACAATCTGCCAAGGCAATAAATGACTGGGTAGGTATGCGTTGTAAAATTATAAAAAGTTTAAATTGATTTTATTCATTTAGCAATATTATACATTTAAATTCATAGACAGCTTTGTTTTTTGGCAGGTTAGTGCAGCAACAAATAACCGTTTTAAAGATATAATTCAACCTAAATCAATAAACGCTGACTCCCGTTTATTTCTTGTGAACATTATATATTTCAAGGTAAGATCTATAACTCAAATACTTGTTTTTTACCACGTTGTGTTGCTGTGAATTTCGATATTTAATTAACTAGCATGTATATAAGCATTTCTAAGATTATACCTACATGAATTATGCATCTATCACATGCAAGTGTCGAACACACTGCGGTGTCTGAACTTACTTAGAACTCTTTCTACTTTGATGAGTTGTAGCAACCATATTTAATTTGAATTAAAGATATTGGCCCGCACACTTATTTGCTTTTTTGTAAAGTAAAATAAGTGCTACAGATTTTTTCATAACTACTTTTTAAATACCTATATAATATGATTTTAGGGAACCTGGAAATCCAGATTTCCACAAGATGCTACCAGTCCAAAAGAATTTTACAAGACCAAGACAACAATAGTTAAAGTTCCTATGATGTCAACAAAGAATAATTATAAATATGGAATGAGTTACAGACTAAACGCTCAGGTTTTTTATCATTTTACCAATCATTGATTTTACACGTAGAATGATTGTAATGGCAATTAATACGATTATTAGTAGGTTATTCTATTCAGCGACTTGTCAATGACAATACTCATAACCTGCCGCTAAGCAAATCTTGTGGCAAGTACTTGTGTTTCGGTTAGGGAAGAGTGATGCCCGACACACTACATTAAAAGTGACTATCTCAGTCCTCATGAGTAACAAGTTAACAACGCTTCCATGTACAATGTCACATAGTGCTTCTTTGCTATTTGAAGTTGGACGTGGATGTACTACTTAACATTAAGTGCCCTGCATGTTTGCTACTCATAAAGAATCAAAATCATGAAATTTTACTTTCATGTTAATTGCTATTAATATTTGCAATATTAAGACACCTTTGAAACAATAGTACGTACCAAAATTTAATTTTTTTTGTGTATTTTATAACAAATAAAATAACTATTCTAAAATCATTAACATATTAATTTATACAACAGATTCTAGAAATTCCCTATACTGGAGAACGGTCGTCGATGATAATAATACTCCCGAATGCAATTGGTGGCATCAGGCATTTATTACCTAAATTAAAAGACTTAAGTCTGGAAGAAATAAATGCTGTTACAGAAATAAAAAATGTTCGTGTCTTTTTACCTAAATTTAAGATTGAAACCACCATTGACCTAAAGAAAGTTTTACAAGAAGTAAGTAGGCATTTACAGTTATTTTTTACATAATTTAGTTTAGTTCTATTTCAAAATATCCATAATAAATTACTGTTTGTACATTATAGATGAATGTCAAAAAAATATTTAGCAAAGAAGCAGAGATAGATAAACTTTTAGCGGTGCCTGAGAAAGTGTACGTAAGTGACGCTACACAAAAGGCATTTATAGAAGTAAATGAAGAAGGTACTGAAGCTGGTGCTATAAATAGTGAGTAAACAACAACATTTGCATTTTTTTGTTTCAATTATATTTTAGAAATGGCTATCGAAAAGTTAGATTGGTTCATATATTCATACTGACGCAGAGATAAAAAGATATGATGGAGTTAAAGGATGTTCAGATGTCAGCGTTTCGATGTGGCATATAATTATTATGACAACTGCCAATGATCTCCATTGCTTATCAACTATAGAGAGTTATAGAGCGGAGTATAAAAACTATATTCAAATATCTGTTAAAATCTTATTTATATTAATCGCATGTTTCCAGCATAGATTGTTATTTTTATTACACCAAGTTATGGTTTGTTTTAGGTTTTCATCTGCAATTATCACGCCCTGCTGTTCAACGTGAAATAAAATTTTTAGCTGATCATCCATTTGTGTTCTTGATAAATTTCAATAATAAAATACTATTCAGTGGCGCATACTACGCAAAGTAATGGAAATTGCTATGTAGTAGGTATATTGAAAAATTATTATTTCAAAATAAATTTTTGGAACCCTATCGGCTTTTTAATTGCAATCTCATCTCCTCTTATTTCTTTTTTCGCGCGCCTTTTCGTCACTATATAAATAATTTTGTGACCGACAAAGAAAAAAGGAAAAACTAACAAAGTTACGTTTGTCACATCATGACAAATATTTCTTGTTTTTCTCTTTAATTAATAATTTAATTATTTTGAATCTGTCGGGTTTTTGCTGTAATGATAAAATTTGTTGAGTTTCAACTTTCGACAGGGGCCTTATTAAGTCCATTTGCATGGTGTGTCGGGGCTGGCAATAGTTCCCCGGTCTGCATTGTCCAGCGCACCCAACCCACAACACAGCGCGAGTGAGGTCGTAGCGTCGCGGAAACTAACTGATAGACCGCGCTTTGTGCTCTAATGAACGCTGTCAGATGAACAAACGCCACGTCACTGATTAATGCACACCGCTTTTCACCTCGTTGTTGTCCATATAACAAGAAACTGTTTACGCGGCCGCGTAGCAAATTATCTTATCAACGGAACTAATCATGTTAATGTTTCGTTACAGAATTCATAACATTATGAGTTAGTGTAAAGAATTCTTAGTAAAAATAAATAAGAATATAAAAGGCGTTTGAGTTCGGTAAAATCTGTATTCAAAGTCTCCTTATTCTATTGTTTTCTTTTTGACAAAATCATATTTTAAAATATAAATTAAAAATAAAAGTAAATAAAAATAGGATGCAAAGGACAGTTCGCAACAGTAGGTAGGTACTATTACCTACAAAAAGTTATAAGACTGAATTTTAAATTTATTCAATCACTAGCTGGTGCCCGCGACTTCGTTTGCACAGGATTAGTATTTCGAGCAAATCACACAATATTTTTTTATATATTGTAGCCTATGTGATGTTCTGATGTATAAGCTATCTTATTGTAAAGTTTCATTAAAATCCATTCAGTAGTTTTGACGTGAAAGAGTAAAAAACATCCATACTTACAAACTTTCGCATTTATAATATTAGTAGGTATAGTAGGAGCTGCTGGCCACAAACTGTATTGCGGTTTGTCAGACTGTAGTAGCTCAGTGATAACATACTACTTTATTAGTACACAGTTAACACACTCATTAGTTTACATCAATTAAATATAAAACTTTTATACCTTACTTCAGCTGTGTACGTACATACATACATATAACGATAAATAACGCTTCACACTCACAGTCCCACACTAGGATTCCCTGTGTCGTGGGCGGTAACAGAAATCTAAATTCATCATTTATAGTTCTGCCCCACCGGGGATCGAACCCGGGACCCTTCGAATGGTGGACTGGCGTGGTAACCACTACACCACACGGGGATTAGTATCGTAACCTGGAGTTGCCTAAACCTAATTAGGTATAAATTTTCCTGTTCTATCTTATTTCTATATTATTGAGATATCTTTAGTAGGGCGTTCCTTGTTAGATTGCAATAAAGTTAATTAAAACCCCGAAGGAAAGGAAGGAATTTATATAAAAATGAAATTTTAATTACAAGCTTCAATGACGGAGGGATTTCAGCCGGAGATAGTGCTCTTCGTACCTACAGTTCAGCATGAACAGCTTCAATTAAGGAACAATATAGAGAATTCTAGACAGCATTTCCTTGTTCGTTGCAGTATGAAAGAGATGCAATTAGCCGGTAAACTGGGTGGTGTTGAGACAAAAACAATTGTACGTTACGTCAACGGACCCCCGCCCATTCTCGCAATTCTCTAAGGCAAGCGTGAATGCATATCGATAAAGGCAATGAAGTATTAACGTGGTAAAATAACACTATATTTGTCTTTTATATCCCAGTTTTCCAGTCCCAAAGGCTGCAAGAAAAAAAATATTGTGAAATAAGCAGATCCGGTCTTTTGTCCAGCTTTATATAAAAAAAATTATACCTGACGTGTAATTTATCTATAGGATAGGTACTTTGCCCTTTACAAGTAAGTGACGAAAACTTATATAATATATGACGTTGGGTTCCTCATTTTTGTGAGGTACTAACTAATTGTAAATCTCAACAGCTTTTATTCACAACTTCTTTCAAATCAAATAAACTAAAACCTAATCTTTATAAAAAATCATATCGCTTCTAATAGTGCACATTAATATCAAACATTACGAATTCGATATCGTTTACGCTTGCCCAACGAATGCATGCTGCTAATTAATTCAATCCGATTGGTGAGAAATGCTATTTGCACTAATTTATTAATATATTATATTATGTATCCATCCGTAACGAGGTAGACTGTCCAAGCTCATTTAAATTTATATTCCCGGCGAACTATTGGAAATCTTTTATTAAATTTTCAATTGTTCGGTTCCTTTTAAAACCATTGGATTTATTGTACCTACCAGTATAAAAAAAGGAGCATAAAAACACGAAGAAATATCACAAACCATGACCACTTTAATAAAGCTGATAGTTTACCTGCATTAGCAGAGTCCACAATAATATTTAATTTAATGACCACTTAACTGGTCTTTGAAGTCTAGTCATGGCCGGGAAGACGAAAATAGAATGTTTACGATGCCGAATCCTATTGTCTTGGAATACACAAATAGGGCCCTAGTCCCCTGGAATAAACGTAACTTTTGTATATACAAATAGAAATTTTGTCCTGTCATATGACAGGACAAAATTTCTATTTCTTTTTAAATTATGCTTTTATGAAACTTAAGACCGCCTCTTGTGTATTTTTCTTTATAACTTTGTTTACTCTGTGGGTGTAAAGAATTATTATTGTTGTTGTTGAAACTTAACTGGAAAATGATTATACTTCAATAATTTTTCAATAGAATCAATAGAAAGCATTTAAAAAATCACTAAAGAAAGTAACATTCTATGTCATTGAATATAATTTACTTGTTTTTAATATTATAAAGTAAACCTTCACTTACACAAAGCTTCATTTAAAAACAAATTAGACTTATTTGCCTTCAATTATACGTCTCGTTGTTTTGTGATATTTAATGAAGCTTAAATTTAATGTTTAAAGTCATCTGGAAAAAAACAAATGTTTTGGTTCTGCAACCGAGTACCAATAGTTGCAATAGGTACTAAGGCTTTACCTCGAAACAAGCCCACAACGAACTAACACTTAAAAGCATAATATCATATTTAAATATAAGTGAATCTCTCTCATTACCTTAGCAAAGGGTACCAGTAACTGCCCACAGCATTCGTAAGTCCAAGTCAAATCCTTTGACGACAAAGTCATGAAGCGGCTCACGAAATGACCTTTAATAAGTAAGTAGTGTTTCAGTATTCTCACTATGAATTAAATAAACATGCATGTAAATTAATATCAGGATAATCAGGATTCTCAGATGTCTGATAAGGTACCAACTTAGGTATACAGGTATATGTTTACATAACAGTATATATACATTTATAATGACTATAATAACACGGACATAAGTTAGTAACTTTACACCAACAACAAATACGAAACTAACGAAATAACGATAATATTTTTTTTAAAACATGACTGTAAACATTTGGGGGGAAAATTAGAAAATTAAAACAAAAAATTTTGTTAACTATATCGAGTGACGTATTAAATAAAAGGACTAGAAATAAGTGAAAGTTGTCATTCTAATCTAGTTGTAGCTTAAGGATATTCTAAAGTTTTACTAAAATAAAAATGCTACAGTTTAGTGCAGCAAGCTAGCCGTTTTGTCCGGTGTCGGGCGAAGT
Source organism: Noctuana lactifera (assembly GCA_018231305.1). Taxonomy (NCBI): domain Eukaryota; kingdom Metazoa; phylum Arthropoda; class Insecta; order Lepidoptera; family Hesperiidae; genus Noctuana; species Noctuana lactifera. The sequence continues at coordinate 14,098 of DWAV01000558.1, forward strand.
CCTCGCCTGTCGCGTCTAATCCCGTATCCTCGATCCGTGAGTGTGATTTATTACGAAATATCCAGGTAATTAGCTGCCTAGATACGAACAAATGACCATGAGTTCCCTAAAGATCGGACGTTCTTGCTAGTTTTTAAATTCCACCATATCCCGAGGTTAAATGTCTTTATTTCATGAGAGTTTTGCTTATGTTAAACACTGGTTTCTTTCTTATTTTTGGAAGACAACACCTCTTTAAAAAAGAGTATCTCCTTAAGAAAGTTGATGTTCATATTTCAATGACGAAGGGCCGATGGAGTAGCCGATGAACATTGTCGATAGCCTTAACGTGAAGCATTTGTTGTAGCAAGAGTAGCACAGCTCCGAACGTAGCAAGGAGCTATCGTGTATCAAGGGCTTACTGAATAATAATTTTTTGAACTACCTATATCGTTAATAGTCTCCATCAAATTATTTTCAGAGACAGTGTCCCGTGTTGCTTTAGTCGGTTGGAACCCGACATCACCTTCCGTCGGCCCCCTGTCCGCAGGTATGTGTCCCAAGTTTTACTGACATAAAACAAAAAAAAATCCAATTATACGTATAGAAAATTACTGTAGTCGACATTTGCAATTGAAAAAAGAGACAAATAAAGGAAAATGGACGACTACTCTTTGACGCAAGGCTAATTGAGGGGCTTCCCCTAGTTACATATGACTAAATTACAAATTATTTGCTGATTGTTTCGACTTCATGTGACAAAACATAATTGGAGAACGTTAAATATTTTCCACCAATCATATAATGTGACGTTGACAAGCCTATTCCCGTACAGTAGTATAAGTATAAGATCCTATATCTCCTGTTTTCTCCGCTCCGTGACGAGTAAAGTGAAATGCTACTATATGCGTTGGATAAGATAATGCGATCGTAAAGCGGTCATTTTGTGTCGCATAGCTGGCTGCTGTTGTCCTCGCCGGCCGGAACGAATCCCTCTGTCCTGTGTCCCCTAAGTGTGATTTATTACGAAATATCCAGGTAATTAGCCGCCCGAATACGAACAAATTGCTAGCCGCATGCTACTATTTCAGGAGTCAACGCAACCCGCATTACAATTTGTCACAAGATTTGTATTCACTAAAAATAAACCTAAAGGATTCATTGGAACTAAAAGACTGATGTGTAATAGAAAAGTTTTGTTTTCATAAACAAAACTCTTATCGGTTTAAAGATTAAACTTTTTTCACTTAAGCAAATTTTGCAGTTAAAGTTTGCGTTTCTACGGATCTTCATAATTTCTTATAAATAAATGGTCTAGAAGTTTTATGATAATTCCGATCCGATCAGCGAATAAAGAAGTTTCAACCGAGCATACAGATTTGAGACTTCACTGTAACCGCGAATAAGGAACTTTTACTACGTTGCTTTGGCGCGGGAGGTTCTTAACGTCTAAAAGTCCACGAACCTTCAAACGTAGGTGTCTCGTGCAGAAATTAAATTTATATTACATGACGATGAAGGTGCTTGACCAAGTTTCGTATAAAAATAAATTTAACACTTTTAAATTTTTAAATCAAGTCAAGGGTGTTTAAATATAATCCAATTTGCAAATAAAATTATGTATGCTAGTACTTACTCGACGAATTTAATCTGTTAAAAGTTTCCCTCAAATTTTCCTGGTTGTCCATATTTTCCCTGAAAACAAGGTCAATGCGTACCTCATTACGTATTAAGTTCCAGTGCATAAATAATTTAATTAGTTAATTTGAAATTTATTGTCTCGTCTGTAAGTACGGAGCTAATAAAATACTCGTAAAATTGCCTTCTTTTTGTCTTCCCGCCTACCTGAGTCCATATATTATGAACAACCATTAAATTTTCAGATCCCATCGCATGGCAGCAGACATGGTCCCAAACTGAACTAAATTGGGCTTCTGTCCACTACTGTAATACTGTTGCAGTAATGAAATTATCAAAATTTACCAGTACCTATGTATATAGACCAGTAACAGCTTTGTGTTTGAATTTAAGCCTAACGTTTCTGTGGGACCGAGTTCACCTCGGACGCACCTCAAGTTTTTCAAATTTTAATAATATTCGTAATATTATAAAATTCAAAATGACACAAATTTATGTGCGTATTATAAAATGAATACAATTAAAAAATACGATAAAGTAAATTCGATGAAGGAAAGTAACGAGACAAAACCTACATAAAGTTCTTGTAAGACATTTAATGTTCACCCCGCATTTGGCCAGCGACAGATATGCAATATATGCAATAAAAATAATGAAATAATCATAATTCCCTTCATTCATAGATATATTCGTAATTTTGAAAAAAGTCTGTGTGGCTGCCAGAATAATGTTAAAAAGAAAAGTTAGCTTAATTTGTTATGTAATTTTTGGTCAACATTTTGGTTGTACGTTTCCCTTTAAAATTCAATTCCATATTTTACTTAAAAATAAAACTCCAGTTAGCAGTCTCTAAATGAATTTTAAAACACTGTGCATCTGCTATACTTATAAATAATTAAACCGATTTAAACAAAGCCGTGGCTCCTCTGAAAATTTTACCACTGTCTGTCGTACGGCACGCCCGCTATTTCTCTTTTGGAAATTGTCCCACAACGGACCATAAAACGAGTATTATAATAATATCTAAGACAATTACTACGTTATTAAAGTATTTCAAGTCAATCCCAGCTTATCAAACGTTAAATAATTGTTTATTTTTTTAAAGGCATAGAAGTCAAACAGTAAAAAAAACTCACGCAAATGCAAAAAATCGCAAAGAAATTACATTCAGTTCCGACATTTCTTTTTCGTGGTTATATTTTTATTATCTTATTAAACTGTCAGAAAGTTAAAGATTGTAGCCTTTCCGTTCTTATTCGTTGGCAAGAAAGATTTACGAGTAGGAAAGAGCTTTATTTTATTATCCGCCCCTTTGTACTAAACGTTCATTCTCATGTAAAAAGCTCATGAACTCGTTGTCTAATTCCAAAATTATACTCCGACTTCTTCGTTTATTATATAGCTTTAGGAGAAATTGTAAAGCATGTTTTCTTTTTTACGTACTCGTAGGTACATACGATACGTACAAAAGAGCATAACCGATGGTTACAGCCATTTTGATGTTATGATAACATTTTTTATTCAATCATGCAAATAGGACTGAACGAATTTGATTGTACCTACTGATTGTAGGCCACATGAAAAAATAAACTAGGTCGTGAAACAAAAACATACTTTTTAAAAATAGAAACGTATTGAACTATAAAACAAATCCCGTTTAAGCAAAACTTTTGCAAAGCCACTTATATCAGTAAGCCATTAAACATTTAAAACCACGTACCTGAAGACAAGGCGTTTTAAACTAATAAAGGTATTTATGACAATAATTACACTGGCAGCTTATTTTTTGCTGTAAATCTTATGTCGGTAACTAGTTCGACGATCAAGAATGAAATAAATTTCAAGTTTCCCCCAGTATAATGCCCACATATTATATAATGTCTGTAGTATCTACACAAAATTATAATACTTGAAATATGCCCGTTTAGTATATCAAAAATACAAGAGACTCAGAATTCAATGATCCTTGAGAAATATAAATTGCTGAAACTATTACATTACTAAAACGTAACGTATTAAGTATCTGTAGGTTTTCAGCGATAGCCTCTTTACAGCAAAACTTGTTAGGACACGATGTCAAGTATATTAATTACTATAGAAACAGACATCGTTTCGGATACAAACGTTATTCAAGAAAATCAACAAAAACAAAATTGAATAGAAAGTTTCTTTATTTCACATTGTTAAAATGACGTCATGACATCATGAACTTAGCGAATTAGGATAACCATGTATTTTTTAAGAGAAAATATTAAATTACAGCCATTTGGTAGTTTTACCAAAATTTTTTTATTACCGCGTAGCAAGAATTACTATTTGTTTAAATGTCTTTGCGGAGATTCTGTAGGTACTATAATTTTATATAAGTACTATTATCTATTCTGAATTAAAAGCACCATTTGCAGACGTGAGATCGAGCTGGAACCTATTAACATTCAGTATCATTTTAAATCGTCCCCGTTTTAATCTTCTGGTCATCAAGTCGTTTTTATTGCGGCACGAATTTCCAATTAAACGTTAGAGGTAGTCGTAAATTTGGAAATGCAAACCTACGAGACCCTTCGATTCCCCTTTCATTAAATCGATTATAGCGCCTCTGTTTGTGCTGCCTTTTATAGAGGTGAGGGCTTTGATCACAAGATTGCTTTAAAAACAACAAATTAACCTCGTTCCGTATGTTCAGGGCTCCGTGCATTTAACCTCAGTACAAAAGACCCTTCCTTTTGTTACCAACCCACGTTATTTTCCTCGAACTTTGGCGACCGCGTGGCTTTCAGTGAAATGTGAGT
>DWAV01000559.1:0-18496 GCA_018231305.1 Noctuana lactifera
AAGTTCATCTAAGTAGTCTGTGATGACATATTTATTTTTTATAAAATTAAAATACCTACAAAGTATCTCTTATCTTTGCCAGCTTCCTTACGTAGTACATTCTAAGTAGTCTGTGAGCTTCCTTCTTAGTCTGTGATTTTTCGCAATGAGATGAGAATGAGTGAATGAATAGACTAGAGCAACATTCTATGTAGTCTGTGGACTAGAGTGTAGGTGTAGGTAGGTAAGGTACGTACGAACGAACTTATGAAGTCAACTTTCAACTTCATAAATTTTATTTTCAATACATACCATAATGAATTTGATTCTGGTTTTGCTTCCGTTTTCTTGATTTTATATGTTTATAATTACACTGCGCTGCGTCCATCATCATTGCGCCATTCCACTGATCAATCATAAACAGACGTATCAGTTAATTAGAACCTGACCTGGCCTGAACATTCCATGGTGATAAAGCAATGATTATGTCGTATAGTTTTTTTGACATTGGAAGAACAACAAACATATTTTACTTGCTAACATCTTGACAAGTTCAGAAAATGACCTGAAATGAAGAACGAGTACTGCGAATTTTCGAACTCCAGCACGTCTGAACGTGCTGAACGGGCTAAAAAGATTTATCGGTAAGTACGCCTCTACGGAAATACATTCTGATATTCTCATCGGGGCATAACCTCCTCTCTATAACTTAAAATATATTTACCTATGTTTACGTCATACCATTCGTCCACATAATTACCTATAGCGAAATCACGACAGTGATGGTAATAAGATTGGCATTTTCATTTTATCTATGTGATTTCAGCTACGTGAGCGACGTCGCAAGGCGCCTTGGAGATGTATCTGATAAAGGCACGGCTGGCCTCTTTACCACTAACACTGAAGTGCAAAGACAAAAGTTGAGAGATAATTGTGAAAAGTTATTCTTTTTAGATCCCTTGAACTACGGTAAAAAGTCCCTCGAGTTATTATGGAGAAAAGTATACTATGAAACTGTGTCCGCTGCTAAAAAATTAAGAGAAATAGATAGCAAACATGACAGTTACTTATTGACACTTTTAGTGTCAGGAATAGGTCACTTTCAGCACATAATTACAAGAATACAATCTGAAATGAATATTCAGTTGAAAGAATTGGATTACTTACCGCTTCAAAACAATGATGATGATGATGATGAAGTCCCTAATGTGAAATACACTGAAGAAGAATGCCAAGTTGGCCGTTCAGCTATATATTCCTGTCTTATATATCTTGGGGATCTTAGTCGATATCAAACTGAATTGTTTAATGTTTTTGAGCCTTCATTTGCTGCTCGCTACTATTTACAGGCTGCACAAATTGATTTGACATCAGGAATGCCATTTAATCAGTTGGGAAATTTGTATGTTGATAAAAATTACAACCTGGATTCAGTTTGTTGCTATATACACTGTTTAAATTCTTTGACACCATTTGATGGAGGCATGGGTAATTTGGTGAAAATATTTGATAAAAACAAACAGTTCTGTGATACAAATATTTCCTCTGAGATGATAACACAAGCAGAGCACATTCAAAATACTGTTGCTAACTTCTTACTGCTAATTGAAATATGGTACCTTGGAAAGGATGACAGTAATGTCACCAACATCTGTAACACTGTTGCACAACAACTTAAACTGGCTCTAGACTTCACAAAAATGCCCATACCAGATATTAATGACAATTATAATGACTTCATACATGCAACAGAGGAGGAAAACATTAACCCATCTTACCTGAACTTTAACATTATTCACAATATGGTTCAAATATGTCTTTTTACTATAGCTAAGATGAATGAAACTGATAATCTTAAAGCCTTTTCTTGCAAGGCTTTTACTCTAGCATTATTATCTCAACTGCTGCAAAAACTTCTTAAGCAATTGGTTGGTATGGGTCTTAAAAGTCCAGCTTCAAAGTATATACCAAAATTTAAGATTATATCCACAGAAGCAAGTGCCAAGGAGCAAAATCCAACAGAACCATTAGAAAAGGAAATTATTTTAAATACAGAAACAACTAATGGTAAAGATAATCATGTTGAACAAAGTGAAAATATAGATACTAAACATGCACCAGTTGGTGATGTAAAAAGTAATATCAAGAAGATACTGGTCAAAAGACGTCGGCGGCGCCGAATTGTTTCGTCAGGAAGTTCTGATTTAAGTGATGAAGAAACAGGAAGCAGTGATATTGATTCTGACAAGTCAGGTGGAGAGCTGTCAGACTCTAGCTATGAATCAGAGGGAAATAATTCTAAAAGCGAAGACTCATTTTATGATGCTTCTGAAAATGAAGAAGAATTAATTGAAAAGTCAAATGGACATGATGAAATAACAGAACCAGTAAAAGAAGAAATTTTAAAAGAAATTGAGACTGAGTCTCATTCTAATACAGATAACAACATAGTTAAAGATAAAACTCATATAAAAGCATCTAATCAAGGTGAAAACTTAAATGTTCCGGCCATACAGCAGTTCTTACTGGGAAACAACATATTGCCGAGTATCAAGTTGTTACAAGAATGGATTCTTACGGAAAAAGATTTAATTTTGTCCTGCGGCCAAAGTGGAGATTCATTATTTCAATGTGTTGTTGACTTACTAAATATTTTTATATATTATTTTGACTCAGGTTGTCAGGAAACACTTAAAAATGAAGAATGTAAAATTTTCGACACTGCTAAGATTATAGCAATAAAATTTAAATTGGAATATAAAACAATTCCTTTGCCAGAAGATATTGCTTTGCGTGGTACCAATATTGGTAAATATGACAAAGATGCTGCTGAATGGCAGATTTTGAATAAATATAAACCATCAGTATATGAAGAAAATGTTATAAGGATTTTAAACTTCATAGACTTTGGCAATCAAATAGCTAAGATTGTACCCAGGATTCGATATAATAAATACTTAAAAGTATTCTATGTAAAGAAGGTTGTTCCCCCTAAATTGACAGTAAAAATCAATAGCAAGAAATGCAGGGAATGGCATAATTCTAAAAAGCCGGTATTTATTTTGATGTTTTTGGTATTTAGTAATTTAAAGTACTTTATTTTATATCGTAGACGAAATATTGTATTTTTGTTTTGTATTGAATTGAAATTATGCTATCCATGTATCTTTTAAATGTTGAAATGTTGTTATCTGTTGTAGGAGGTGGACAATGTTGTCAATGGGGGTTTGCCACAGCGGATGGGCAGACTTTGGTTAGCATCTCAAGTGCGAGAGTTAGAGCGTAGTGGGCAAGGGCCGGAGCCTACTCTTCTAGTCCTTGACTCTGCTGTTTTGTATAAATTCTTGCGCCGCATAAAGCATCTGATGTCATCAACTAACTTTGTCTTCCTCATACCTACTGTTGGTAAGAATAATTTTATTAATCTATTTTTGATAAACTCACATTATTTGTTCTTAATAATTCTACCTATTTGTATTGACATCTACACAAAATTATTTTTTTTAAAACATTTTGCGGCTAGCGTTCCGAGTTTCTGAACATGTTTTATTTTCATAAATTTTTTTGTAAATATCTTGTTAAATTTTTGCAGTGTTACAAGAATTAGATAATTTGAAGTGCGAACGAAGCTCCGCGCGAGACGCAATACGTTGGCTCGAAGCTGAACTTAAAAGTGGGTCACGTTTTGTCAAAACACAACGCGTCGGCCAATCAAGACCTTTGCCACTGATAAAGTATCCTCGCAAAGCGCCCCCGAATATTTATCATTTCATTGAAATATTGGAGTTTTGTAATCATTTTACAGCAGATGAAAAACAAATTCACAATGGTAACGGCGATTCAGACAACCTAATACACGGTAAAACGGTGCCACTGCTTATTTTGCTAGTTGGCAATGAACCTGTTAGTACTGAAGATCAGTACAAAGATTTTAGTATCACGGGTGCGGCTCAAGCAGCTGGTATTTCAGTGGAGTACTTTGCAGATTTCTATGCGAAATGGCGTCAGAACACTCTTAAAAATGGGAATAAAAGATGAAACCTGCTGCATGAAAACAGGACCTCGATTTACCTACAGTGAGGGCACTGGAAAACCAAGTCCCTTCGATAAACGTCTCATCTCATGCGGTACTGGTTGTACGTTATGAGCTTATTCCGCGGGAATGATAAAGCAATCATAAAAATTGATACAAAAAAGATGAAGATACTTCGACGTTGCGATGCCGATGGATATACATCCTATTATTATCAATACTACTATTACTATCGGTTTATCATGTTTTACAATTTTAATACCAATAAGTATAGGTACATTGAACATCATGGATATATTAAAATGTGTTACAAGTCAATATTGCCAAATGTTACTTGTTGTCCATTAAATAAACTGCTGGTCTTTAATTCATTGTCTATTGGTCATACTAATAACATTTCATTACCTACTCAAATAATTATATGATATAAAGAATCTACGTAGTTTTTTTTATTACTTTTTATTATAGCACCTACCTACATAGGATAGGATATCTCCCTACTTGTTTGTCCTACTTAACGCATCTATTTATCTTCCATATTTTTTTTTATACATTACCATAATATTTATGTAATAGCTATTGGTTGCGAATTAAGATATGCTTTTTTCCCACCGCAACTGTGAAGTTTGGGAAATTCTTCTTTGTTCCCAACCAAATAGCAGTTAAAAAAATGTTTTAACAATTCGCAACGGCCGAAAGGTTGAGAATCACCTCCTTTTTTGCAGTCTGCTAAAAATAAAAATCGGACATAAGTTGAATAAATAAAATTATTTTAATATAACCAAATATGTTTATTAAGTACTATATTAAACAAAATGATATACATTCTATTTATATTTATTTTATATGTACCTAAAATGGAGTTAAATTAGAAAATAAGTTATATAACAAATCATGTACAATGCATTATTAAAAACATGGCCAAAATAGCATATTAAAATTTAAGACAAAAAACACATAAACTTATTTATCAATCACAATCTATAACAAACCACTTCATATCATTCTGTGATGTTAACTAAAAAAAATTGGTGCCCAAAAAATAAAGGGAACACATAAGTTAAAATAAACTGTATAGATATAGGTGTATATAATATATATATAATTTATCTTGTAAAATATATTCTAGTTTTTAAAAAGTTACGATAATGATAAATTTATACACTTAAATAATATAGCCTCTCACAGTCCTTTCGACCTAGGAGGGTAATTAAAAACTCTCAGATGCAGTAACTTACATTATGATAAATCAATACAATGTACAAAATATACAATACGTTATAACAATCTTTTTATTCAACAGTCTTATAACTTTATACGCCTATACAGTATTGCACTTAAAAACCAGTTATGAGTGAGGTGTAGTACATTTTAATACATTGAGTATGATGTTTTCAGATTATCCATGGTTTTTTATAATCAAAGTTCTTGGCAGTTCTGACCATTTTTCCTCACATTTTACTGGGAGCTTATATTTAGCTTCTTACACAAAAATATATCCAAAGACAATTTATCCACTTTTAATAAATATGCTGGCTAATTTCGAGACTTATGTTACTGAGTCATATTTTGATAGTCAATTCTATATGATTATAAAATACATAGGAAATGCCATCTACCTTGGTTCAGGAGATGTATAATTTATTGTATTATATTGCAGTAAGTATATCATTAAACTAAGCATTATTTACAAGTTAACCTACTGAAGTGTTAAATACGAGTCTAACAACCTACAAGCTGTATAAGCTGCTGGACTGTTGATCGATCTAGTAAACATAGATCAAAATCAAATGTCTGAGTAGTCACTTCATACCGGCCAGTCTCTGCAATAAGGTTCACAACTCTTTCAAGATCCTCATTATTTTTAATCATCATTATACGTTGTTGAAGACCACGTAGCTGCACCATATAGTCTGGAGACAGATCACCTGGCTCAGCATCTTCCCCTAGACTACTAGACACACCATTGTCTTGAACCTTTGTTTCCATCAATGCTGTACCACTACTCTCTCCACGTTCATTGTCAATGATTGAAGGGTTACAATCTGCTGCCTTTGCCATTTTTCTACTTTCTGCATCTTCTTCTTCAGCAGCTTTTCGTTTCCTGCGTTTTTCCTCCCTCTTAGAAGACTTGTCTTTGTGTTTCTTTGATTTTTCCTTTTGTTGGACTGGTGGGGCCTCTAATACAGGCTCTGGATCCGGCTCTTGTTTTACTTCAGGTTCAGGCTCAGGTTCTGGTTCTGAGGAAGGTTCTCGTTTTACAAGTTCTGGTGATGGATTTTCAACTTTAACTTTAACGTCATCATCATCAGCTATTATAGAGCCTTCAGAGTCAGAGTGACTGCTGTTTATATCTTCACCCACTAGGTTTAAAATTTTAGCTATACCACTCTTAGAACTACACTGAGAGGCAGTGTCAATTGATATTGGTGAAGCTGGTTCAGGTATTGTACGCTCTTTCATAGTTGGGGTCTCCCTGTGTTCTAATATTTCTGGTTTCTCCAGTACAATATCCCGAATTTTTTCATGTTTGTGTTTTCTTTCTTTACTTTCTTTATGTTTCTCTTTTGACTCATCCCGTTTCTTATCTTTCTTCTTATGTTTATGTTTTCTTTCAGATTCTCCTCTTTCTTTGAGTTTGTGACTTTCAGGGCGTTCTTCAATTTCAGGAGGTGGAGTTTTCCTAAGGTTTTCTATGGAGAATTTATTGGAAATTTTATCCTTTGACTGTTTTTCTTTCACCATGGGTTCTTTTATTAGTTCCTTCTCTTTTACTATTTCTCTGGTCCTTTGAATATCTCGCTGAGGTTCTTTCAGAGGCTCTTTAGGGGATTCTTTGGACTTATGGCTGTCTTTTTTATGTTCCTTCTTTTCTTTGCGTTCTTTGTCTCTGTCATGACTCTTCTTTTCTTTTTTCTTCTTCTCTTTAGGTTCTTTGTCTAATTTTAGCTCGGGTGGTTTTTCTTCAACTTTGAGTTTCTTTTGATCAAAGGGTTCAGAATTATGTTTAAGTGCCCTGTAATCATCTTTAATACTTGATGCACTACTAGATCGTGGTACTGGACTAGGAATTATCTTACTTGGACTAAGGCATCGTTTTTTAGCAGGCTCTGGTGATTGAGGTCTTTCACTTGGTCTTTTAGGAGCTTTTTCTTTTGATCTCTCAGGATCTTTATTATGGCTCTTTACTTTTTCAGAACGATTTTTTTCTCTTTCTTCCTTGACTTTAACTTTATCAGGCTTAGCTTCTTTACGTTCATGTTTAGATTTTTTCTCAGAACTTGATCTGTCTTTGTCCTTCTTGTCAGATTTTGCAGTAGGAGTATTCTTTTCGATCTTCTTAGGCTCTGGTGAAATTTTTGGTGGTTTTTGAATAGGTGGTCCAAACAAATTTTCAAAACTGCTTGTTCTGTGTGGAATTTCTTCTTTATACTCTTTAGTTTTGTGTTTTTTTACATTTTCTGAACATAACTTGGGTTTACTTACAAGCTGTTGCTTTTCATCAGTGAATGAATCTCTGCTTCTAGTTTCTTGGTCAGGGTTGGTGTAAAATGCATTATTAACTATAGCTATACCTCCGCCTTTCAATAGTTTTTTTCTAAAATCATCATTAGGGTGTTGAAAGATGTATCTATCTTTCAAAAATCCACTTTGTTGTAAAGTAAAATCATATGTAAACTTAATTTTTTTAGGTTCATCTTTATTCTTCAAGTATATTTCAATAGGGAAAATAAAGCCAGCATAACCTGATTCCTTGATGGAGAATGGTGGTTCTTTAACAACTGAAAAGGCAAATATATTGTTTTTAGACATATATTTTACTAATAAATATTTACAAATACAATACAATAATAAGTCAAAAGAATATTTTCGTGTAGTAAATTTTTAATACAAAACACTGATAAGATTATTACTGCATGTGACACGAAAATAAGTAAATGAGTTGAAACTTAAATAAAGTAATTACCTCGTCGGGGTTTGGGGAAAGTGTCGTGAAGAATAAACACCACTTTGTCAACAAAATGACTTATATCAGCACCCTCTTGGCCGCGCACGAACACCTCCCAGTCATGAGTAAACCCTTCGGGAGTCTTTTTTGTTCTCTGCGATGCTTCATGTCCAATCTCAAAGTTAACTTTTATCGCTGTCATTTTTGATCTGAAAATATAAAAACAATGCCTGTTTTACATAAAAAATTGATATTTTGATTAGCTTCCATCGACGCTGAAAATAAGACTATAAATAAAGACAAATACGCAATGTCAAAGTATCTCTAATAATAGATCCATGACACTCACAGGATTTCAACGTTTTTAAAGTGGAGAATATTTATACATTACACTCACAATAAAATCTTAAATCATCGTATTTTTATTATTACAAGAAATGAAAATATTCTTTTAGCGCCCATATTATTTTTGTCCGCCATCTTCAATTTTCATAATTGACAGACAATATATAGACAAGTTACGTTTCTTTTCACAATATAATACAATATTGATATATTATTTTGATAACAATTTATTTACCATAATTTTTTACTACATTTAATAAAATAAATTAGTCTATGGGAAACATAAAGAACTGTAGACAGAGTAGGCAGGATTCGTGCATTGCATTACGGGACGGACGACATCACAGACAGACTACATAGAATGTACTGATTGTAAGTAAGTATGACCTAACTAAAGCATCATACACATTTATTTTTCTATTTTTCCACGCGAAAGAAGTCGTGGTCATAGGCTAAGGGCTAGTTAATGCGCTATAATGCTATAGTATTATATAATACAAGTGTAGATAATGACAAAATATTGGCGATGCGCAAATAGCGTGATGCCATTAAAGAGAAAAAAAATTAAATTACAAAATACCATAGACTGGAGAAGTCAGCTGTCAAATCATTTTCATTTGGCATTTTTGGCAATTGCCAATTCGTTGGATTGGATTGACATTGATTGATTTGATTGGATTGGCTGGCATGAGGAGCATGTCAATCACAGACTAAGGAGAGAGATATGTCAATAAAATTGTCATTATTGCCACTTTTGGTTTGCTAAAGAAGTAAAAATAATTACTACATTACGCCGTAGTTATTACCATCGTTAATTATCTTAAAACTATTTTCAAATGTCTCGACTACTTGCTGCTGTTTTTCAACCTTTGAAGTACGTTTCGGAATTATTCTAACCTATTTATAAAACCCCTTTAGTCTTTGCTTGTGATCAGCTTTGGATTAAAGTTTATTTATTATTGTTGTACATACTTTTTCTATAATAAAAGTATGTTATGTTCCTAAGTGTGAATGTTTTATACTATTTCCTAACATTAGTAAATACTTCCGTAACTAATGTTAGAAAAGATACCAAGATACATACTAAGATTCCCTGTGTCGTGAGTTTGACGCAATGACAATTACACAAATACCCAGATGGAGTACAGAAATCTATCTTCCATCATTTAAACCACAGGGGTGGGCCATGGATGTAGTAAAATGTACTTTTTTTACTATGTAGTAAAATTTTCAAGTTTTTTATTTGTGCTTCAGGTTAGTAGGGCAAGGGCTCCAAACTCTTTCCCAAAATGCTACAAACAGTAGCTTAGTGAAACCAGAATGTTTCCTTCTATCATCAGTAAGGACAAAAGTGCGCTGTTACTTTCCTCGGCCTAATGAAGTAAGGAGAGTCCGTCGTCATGGATGGGCTACTAGGATATCCACACCAAATGGCAGACGAGTTATTATGAGGAGATTATTAAAAGGAAGATTTGTCTTAACCCATTAGACGTTATTGTTAGCCTTAATGATAAGAAATGTAGATTTAATGATTTCTAGATTATAAATAAAGAACATGATCATATAAATTGATTTTTATTAAAACTTTTAATAATAAAACAATTAACATCAATATTTGCTAGTTCACTTACAGACTAAGCAGCATTTTTATAAAAATTTAAATTAAAAAACTGGCTACTGTAGTACTTATGAGAAAAGTCTGCTTGTAACAATAACAGACTAATTATCAACAGTTGTAATTTAGATGGCCTTAAAGTGAAGATGACATGATAAACTTAACTGGTGTTGCAATTGCAACATAGCTTTTAATTATACAGTAAAGATTTTATCATAATCAATAAATGTTGTTTTAATTTTAGTCATATTATAATAAGTGATGAAGGACACCAAGAGAGATTGTTTTATAGAAGTACTGACTGAGAATATGTAATAGAAATATTCATTGTTATTCTATGTAGTTTCAGTTCTTAGACGATTTTTAATTTTGGATTTGACTTCTTTCAACTTATCAAAATGACTGTCCACAATTTGTATTTTGATTTAATTAAACAGATATTTAGGTGGTGAGCGATTAGTATCATCAGAGTTAGTTGGACTATTTGCTGGTTTCAGAAGGTTAGATATTTCAGAAACTACCAGGGTTGTCAATTTGATAATTGCTAGGTGAGCTGCAAGTTGCAAAACCAATGACCCAAAACCTTTATATAAACCGCCAACACCCTCCTTGGCAATAGTAGTGTTGTAGCAGTCCATAAATCCTTCATACCCTGTTAAAATTGGTGTCACTGATGTCCCAGTGTCTAAGTTGTCTATTATTGTTCGGGTACCCTGAAATTAAAATTTTTTGAAACAAAATTCTTTATGTAAATATAATATGGTAAACATTTTTCCTCAGAAGGAATGCTTCTTTCTATATATTATGAGCTTAGATTGAATGATGGAATTATTTAATGTTATCAAATGGCTATTGGATTTTATAGGGGAAATAGTGAGCTCTTTAATTTGTCTATGTTCTTGTTTGCTACATTCTAATAAAATTATAAAAATAAATCCTTACTTGTATTTGCAGTCTATGGATAATTGTTTCTATGGGATAGAACACAATTTCCATAGCAATGAATGAAAATATGTTGGCTTTCAAATTCATGTCCTCTATCAGGGGGTTTGTGGTATTCTTTGGGTAATTAGCATTGTAAACATCACTTAGTTCATGTCTGTGTCTTTGTTGGAAGCGGAGAATTCTTACAGTTATATTCCTCAACACTAAGCTGGAAGCAAAAAAAAGTATAAATCCCAAACAAAAAAATTTATGATGGTAGAACTTAACTTAACTTGTGGGTTTCACTATGATAATATAATATACAGAGTGTAATTGTTAAGTGTGCACAGGCAATTACTCCGTAACTATTACAGATATCAAAAAACTTTAAATTGATATTGAAAGTACTTTACCTATTGAGTAAAATGACAATAATAACTTTTTTAAAATAAAACGAGAAATATCCAAAAATTTTACATTAAACACTCCCAGTTTTTTGATATCTGTAACAGTTACGGAATAATCGCCTGTGCACACTTAATGATTACACCTTGTATAAGTAATTTGAACACTTAGCTCTAAAACATCTGACATGGGTTGATCACTGTCAGCATTGAGTTAGTATATTCTTCTGACTTCCTTCTATTATGGTTATTATATTGGTCCTTCTATTATTATATTAGCATGCAATGGAGAATACAATATAGTTGTACTCATAGCTACAATGTCCATAGAATTGTTGAGACAATGTTTTAAAACTTATTAATTATCAACAATCAATGAGATATACATACTGTGCAAAATATTTTGAGATCCCAAGCCCAACTGTTGGGAGAACTATGGCCCAAATGGGCAGCATTCTGCCACGACTTGGGGTGCCCCATTCTAGGATACGAACAAATCCTTCTCTAAACACATCCATCAAGGCAGGCTTGTCACTTGCAATGTCACTCTGAACAGTTTCCACCAAGCTTGCTGAGTAAAATGGAGTAATGATAGCTAAGCTTACACTGCAATGAAACAAATTAAGATTTTGGTTAATGTTTTTTTTTTTTCCTCTTGAATGGCATTACGCTATTTGCGCATCGCCAACGACAAACCGGGGGAAACAGGGCGGAAAGGAACAATGACGAATAATTTGGATAAGATCAATCAGGAACGTTGGAAAGGTTGTAAGAGGAATAGTACCTACTTGGTTAATGTTATTTGCCAGCAATCAAAGATATACAGAAGTATAAGCATATTAGATACAATTAGTTAAGCTGCCATTTTACTGCATAAGTGGGATGTTACCCATAGATACCTACCATACCACTCTATAGTGCAATGTAAAATTATAAACATTACCATGTTAAATTAAGCATACAAAATTAAATTACCATTTCAGAGTCAAATGTTGCAGAAATTGTAATACTGAATTGCATTTCCCAATCTCTCTGGAAAACAAGAAAACACAATGTTAATTCAAAATATAAACAATAATAATAATAATTACTATGTACAAATTACAATATTATCTGTACCTTATTGTTTTTATACTGACCACATATTTTATCTTATAGTAAAAAAAAATTTACCACAATGACATGTAACCCTATTACGAATAATAAAGAACTATGTTATGTAATCAAGTTACGTACCTAATGTCGCTTTATCCATACGATTTTTAGTTCCTGATACACCCAATAAGGAGCGTTTTGTAAAATGTTCGTGATAGGGATACAGTTGACCACAAAATCACAATGCAACACAAAGAAAATCACAAATCTCTTATATTTTTTGGATAGATCATAGATAGTAAAATAAGATTTGATTACAAAGTAATAATACTGGGACACAGATGAAATTTTTTTAAAACTAAAATGTAACTTACTTAGGCCATCCAGTGCCCTTAGACAGAACATCTTCCACAGCTAGGTTCAGTCCCTTTACTATACAGGTAGAGCCAATTCCCTTCCACAGAGTGGTGAAATCCTGACGTCTGTGTAGTCTCACAACAACTGGTAATAAAGTATATGGTACTATGTGGTAGTTCTTGAGACTGTTGTGTACCTGTACATAATATAAAATAAAATATATAAAAATAAAATATTCATTATAATAATAATATGCTATTAATAATTAATATTTGTTTCATTACTTTTTCAATAAGCATTGTCTTTTGAGGTAGGTAAGTTATATAAATGAAACTTACCTTTTTAACAATTTGTTATAGATCTGACAGTGAATTACAATAAAAACAATACCATTAAAATAAAATGTAATATTTACAGAATGTTTAAATTTCTATAAATAT
Organism: Noctuana lactifera; assembly: GCA_018231305.1. NCBI lineage: Eukaryota > Metazoa > Arthropoda > Insecta > Lepidoptera > Hesperiidae > Noctuana > Noctuana lactifera. Next base: position 13,142 of record DWAV01000559.1, read on the forward strand.
AAAATATTATATTACACAAAGCAAATAGCTTAAGGTTCTTCACAGATTTAGCAAAAGGAATCAACAGGAAGGCAGGATATTAACACAATTGTAAAGAACTGCTGTAGATTTGCAAGGTCAATTTGGCCCAGCAGTTTTGTGCTACCCAATATGATACCCTAGAATTTTGATGATTTACTGCAAGTTAGATCTGTTAAATCTGAATGTGGAGGGATATAAGGGGAGATAGGAAGACCAAAAAGAAGATGGATGGAGTGTGTGAAAAAGGATATGTGTGAGAAAGGTGTGACTGTGGACCCGGTATATGATAGACATGAATGGAAGAAGAAAACATGCTGCGCCGACCCCAAATAATGGGAAAAGGACAGGTAAATGATGACTGCAAGTACATGGTGCTCCAGGGCATGAATAAACTACACTGCAGAAAGGCTGTACTGAAAATCATCACTGCTGGTCCTATCATACACTAGCCAGCAACACATGATGAGTACTGTCCTGTTGTGTGCACTATGTATGCATATTACATATATATATATATAAATATATGCATGTTAGATTAATTCCATATCTCTTTTGTATAACATGTGTTTATGCAGAAAAAAGCTGTCATCAACATACCTGGCATTGCCTTCTTAGAACAATAAATGGATGGCTTAACAAGTTTTCCGTAACAAGACTTGCTACACTTATTGCTGTGGTCACATAAGCATTTCCTTCTGGAATAAAATGATAATATCCTCGTTTAGAAGAATTGCGTCAAATACGTTGGATATATATTATATTATAAATAATATATGAATATTTTATCGGTTATGTTACCTTCTTCTGAAACATCGTCCATAATTAATGGTGGTCCCTGATACTCCTCGTTCAAGGGCGTGTGATAACCATATATCTGTTGATAACGTGTATCATACAGATCGTTAGTTTCTCTGTTCCTATCCAAACCGAAGGGTCGATTGTAACCACTATAATCACCGAAACCAGCCATTTCCTTTAACAACCTAATAGTAGAACATTATATGGCTGAGTTATTCAAAGTACTAATGTAACAGTAAAAAAAATTTAATGTTTAGAATAAATTGAATATCCTATCCAAGAGTCGTAGAGTCTAAGACCAAGACTTTTCAATTTTCAGTACAGTATATAACTATATAATATATCTAGATTTCATCGCTGTTATAGGTATTTTTATTGAATGACATGACAGTATTGACAGTATCAGTAAAGTAATCTGAGGAAAATGTCATGTCATTTGACTTTGACAGTGACAAACACAGACATACCTAGGTACGTAGTCTGTCTGTAGCAAATAGGTACCTACTGCATATATCCCGTTTGTCAAATATTGAATAAATGAATTTCCGTAGTCGTAAAATACGCTAAAAATGGCCAAAAAGCCGAGATACCCAAAGGCTATACTTATATAGTCATCATACATTTTATGTAGTCTGTGATAGTCATCGTTAGTCATGAATTAAAAATTATGCGAATATAAAACGAAATAATATATATGCGAAATAATACCACGTAATACGGTCTACCTAGGTACCTACACTACCTACCACATATTTCTATTTAACGTCATGATTTTCACCTATGTCATGTCAGTGTCAGTAGCATTTGTCAGTGTCAGTACCTATCAAATATTTGAAAAATCAAAGATGTCAAACAGGTCAAAGACGTCAAAGTCAAAGTGAGAAATGGGGCGGCGAAGTTAAGACGCATGTTCTATCCCTATCTTTTGTAAAGATTTCTAGCACCAGCGAAATAATATCGATTTAAATTATATGGGACAAAAGTTATATAGCATTAAAAATGAGTCTTAGCACTCGAGAAAGCAATTGAAAAATAAAATGAATGTCGCAATTATTTTGTGCCTATCAGCCTTCAGGTTTTATTGTAAGTAACTAATTACGTGAACTGTGAGTTTTATGTGACTACCTGAAGGGTGAAATGCTAAGTGATGCTTGTATATTGTAGGTGTATTAGCACAAGGCGAATGCACAGACCTCCGAGGGAGGATCATTTCCCATGGTCACCACTACGTCCCTGGCCCAGATACTTGCACTCTTTGTATTTGTGACAGTGGCTTGCCCAAAGAATGCAAAGCAGTATTGTGTTCACCTCCACAGGTAAGGGTATACATTAAACATAATATGGAAATTAAGTAGATGTTAAAAGCATCAAGATTTCTGAGTGAAAATCTGAAATTTAAAAGCAACTCACTAAAAACAAGGCATTCTTTTTTTGAAATCAAAATCTCGCCTTATTTATGTGTTGTGTGATTGAATTGTTAGAGCAACTGTACTACTTGGCTCATGATTGTTTCAGTTTAACACACCTATTGTTCTTCATTGATTTTAAGCTATTTTTATCTCAAACAGGAAACTAACCTTTATCCTAGTATGTTAATATCTGTGTACAAATACTGATCAAATTGAGTTGTTTGATATTAATTATTAACTAAACAGTAACTTTAAAGTCCTTTTTAAATTACCTATATTGTAGGTACACAATTATTGCATTTCCAATCCATACTGACAAATGTCTATCAATTCTGCATAATACTTCTTTTACTTTATAAACATGGTGTCAACTTTCTTGGATATCTTCTCTATGTGTGGTAATGTGGCTGTGGGTGGATTCAGGACTGTAGTTCATTCCGTGTGGGCACGACGTGCTGTGAGTTCATATGCCTGGACGACGTGGTGAAGCCCGCGGAGGGGTCGGAGGCGAACGTGCGCGTGGCAGCGGGCGGCGCGGCGGCGGCCGTCCTGCTCACAGTCGCGCTCGTCGTCTACCGTGTGCAGCGTCACAAGCGCCGCCGCCCCGCGCATGCTGATGACCAGAGGAGCTTAACGAGTATCGGGTGAGCCATTGCTCTCTACTTTACACTTAATATTTAGTTTTGAACTTCAGTATCATATCAATCATACCAATCGATGTAAGACTTGTGTGAAGACCTAAAACAGAATAGTATTAACAAACACTTTCAAATCGTGCAATTTCCAATTTTCTATGTTTGATCTTTACAGATATATAAGTGGTAGCATGGGCTACATGGGAGGGACATGTGAGACAGCGCTGGGAGCTTGGAAGCCACCAGGGAACTATATGCCGCGCGGCGAAGCACCGCCGCCTTACGACGAAGTAGTGGCGCAGTGTCGCGAACCATTGAGGTAGGGAATAACTATACGTACATAATATTATGTTAAATCTCCTCTAGAAGCTATCTATTTATGGAACATCATTTTGAAATAAAATTGATAAGTTTGTTGTGTAATTCCGATAATAATATTGAAATAAGATAAGCATTAATAGATATAGGTTGGCTTTTTCTAATTCAATATTCTGATGAGCAAATCTGGTAAGGTTCATTAAAATATGGGTCTGGATTAATATGTCATTCTATGTTTAACACAATCAAAGACATCCATTAAGGAGTATTAGTTATCACTATGTGATAACTTGCGATAAGACATATATATATAAAAAACAATGTGTATCGAAGTAATTTGTCCTAGATCTTAAGCCTGCTAATCCACTACTGATATAACTAGTCAAAAGATAACTCATATTATAAATAAAAAAAAATTATAATATTTATTATTATTGGGCATTTTACTTAAATTTAAAGAAAATAACATTAAATAAAGACCATTCAGACATAATGCTTAAATGAAATCATTCATAATCATGTTATATACCTACATTTAAATACGCTCGAAATTAACGATGTGTCGCCAAAGTACATAATTATTACTGCAGTAAAAAATTTTTTTAAAAACCAGAATGAGTACCGAGAACTATCATCGCACGTTCCCGGCCAATATGGAGTCAATGCAAAGACCTGACGACGGGCTGCAGTGCACCGGACATGGCTACGTCAATATTCCGAGACCTATTACTCAGGTAAGAATAGCTAAATTACCTATCCACATGTAAGCAATCTAATTTAATTCATATTCAAACCCAAAATAATAGTTCCAAAAAAATTATTTGAAGAAAGAAATAATTGTAAGAAATAACTTTCTAAAAATTCTTTTAGGGTCAACCATACAACCATTAGGTCATGAATTAGAAACAATATCAACTTCTCTTCAATCATACTTGTTCTATTGCTATCCCTTTAGTTCTTCGAGCTATATCTCTGAACCCCAAGGAAAGGTCATCAAAATTTTTCTATGGGACCCAATTGGAAGCATAACCTCCAAGACAAACAAAAGTTTTCCAAAATCGGTTAACAGTTAACGGAGTTCTGGAGCTACAAACAAACAAAAAAATCCTTCTGTCCTGAAGTCAGCTAAAAATGTTTGTTTCAGATGGCGAACACTCAGAACTGTTACAATGCGCCGCTGTTGCAGCCTGTGATGCAAGTTGAGCCGAGGGAATCTACTATTATCGCACACCACCCTTTGGCACCTAGTGGTAAACTTTCTTAAATTTCAATGGCTGAACTATTATTAATGTTTTTATTTCTTGATCTTAGACGTTAAAAAAACGTGTGCGTGTGTACTTATTTAAAAACTATGTATGTATTGTAAAGAACAAATAAAATTTAACCGTGTACCAGAACAAAGGTGGACTTATTGCTAAAATCAATAAAAGATCAATGAAGACAGTACCAATAATTTTGGAAAGCGTAAATAACAGGAAAAATAAATACATTTAAATCAAATTGAATTAAAATATTATTATTATTTTAATTTTTTTAAATTTATCTTCTACCTTTATATGAATAAAAATAATTAGTTGTAATATGTTGTTATATAATGTGTATGTGCAGTGACGGGGTTTCCGCACGCGATCCGGCTGACCGGCTCGCTGGGCGCCATCAGCGGGCGTGCGCTGAGCGTGCCGCGCGACGACCGCGAGCGCGACCGCGACCGCGCCCGGAACCTGCCCGCGCTGCCCGCCTTCTACACCAGCGCGCCCACGCCCGCGCTGTGAGTTACCTTCACAATTACAACTGAAACTTTAAATGTGTCATTCCAAAATAGTTATAGATAGGATTATATCTTTTAATAATTTGGTTTAGATGTACTTTAATTTTAATATCTACAAGTCGTGTGGTGTTTCGCCATCCGAATAGTTCAGGGTTTGACACCCGGCACGGCAAAATTTAGAATTTTTTTCCCGGTCTGGATGGTGGTATAATTCTATAATAATTGTCTTCTAGGACTCTCGTCTCTTTATAATGTTGTTAGCGAGGATTTATTCGTTGTTCACAATACAGTTCGAGTAATTTTGGCTGTAGTTGGCTTAAAAAGAAAAGTGCGAAATGATTGCTACATGTATGTATTTATGTTACAACGTCAGGCACCGCACCATCCCACGCATATCGACTACAAC
>DWAV01000560.1:0-18480 GCA_018231305.1 Noctuana lactifera
GATTTAGGTATGTCTTGCGTTCCAAAACTAAAGCTATATGTATGAATATATTTATTACATTATACGTTTAGCAAGTTCAATATGCTACAAGTATAATAATTATAGTTTATCGTTGACTTTACGTTGATTTTTTTAAACATTTTTATAACAAAAATAAATAAAAAATTAAAACTGCTATAACTATTTCTAAAAATAAAATCTAAAATATTTGACACCACACCAAGTGAGAGGGAGTTCCACAATAGTGATCACATGTGAAGAGACACAAGCATAGTTTGCTTAACAGTTTACTTTAAAACGATACCTGCTGAAGGTAAGTCAAAAGCGAATCGAAGTTAACACGGGTTACCACTTGCGACTAAGCGCTTACTCAGTTGATCCGATTACGGTACATGGCATCGCCAAGCCCAAACAACGGTATGCTTTTAAAAATATATTATGTACATAACTTAGTCATTTTGAATTTCGAACACAGCTTGATGTTTCAATAATGGAGGTTGCATGTTATTGTTTTATGAAGCTTAATTCTCATTAGGAGTTATTCAATCTAATTGCACTTATAAAGTAAATAGTTAAGTCGGCTTCAAAATTAAAGTCTTTTGTGTCGAACACTGTGCTATTTCATATACCTATAGTATCGTAAGGAACAACGCTTCGTTAGTCGTGAGGAAGAGTAAAACATATATATTTACAAACACGGATCATATACACAGGCACAGGACGGAGCATTAAATCATAGTAAAAAATGGGGAGAAGCGTTGGGGATTTAATTTATTGATTCTTTATACCAAATAAAAAAATTATAGAAAAGCTCTATTACTCTATCTTTGAGCTAAGCTAAAAACAAAATAGATGATATAACTCATAGGACATATTATATCTAACATTTAACGTTATTATTAGGGATATAATATAAACAGACAGATTGTATATAAATATACATAACTTCAAATGTTTGTACGAAACAAGTATTAGACAAGAGACCCTCTTCTTTGTATATTCTATATGTTGCCGAAGCTGATTCCATCGTGGGCCGAAGCGTGAATATGCAAATATTACTTTTACATCAGGCACATGCTGATAAATGTAACCATTTCTCTGTCAACATTGCTTTTGATCAACCGCTCGTGAAATTATGTATTGGTATAGATAGTATATATACACATATATATATATATATATATATATATATATGTATATGATAGCCCAGTGGTTAAGAATTAGGCCTCTTATTTGAAAGTACCAGGTTCAAATCCCAGCGCACTTCGATTAATTCGTTTAGAGGCGCTACAATGCCACATACCGACACACGACAAATCCCCCCTCTTTTTGCGTTGGGGTTAAAAAGATATAAGTCGGTAACATGTGAAAATGAATGATATTTAATTAGCTCGCCTGATCTATTTATTTTAAGTCTTATTGATCTTATTACAAGTCATGTCAACCTTTTTAGAAGCAATAAAACAAATGGCAACTCTTAAGATTAAGACCAAAGCCATTGGGATTATTTTTACTTCAGTATAAACGTCCAGGCCGGAGCTTGCGTGCCACGTGACAATGTCCGCAAATCGATCGTTAAAAGGTCTTAGAGATAAGTTCGAAGATCCTTTTTTATCTGTGAATGTCTTTGGTTCGGAACACGAATAAAAGTTATACGACGTTACGAACACTTTCATAATGGATTAGGGGCATACCCCTGTAATGCCAATTTATTAATATTGGCCCGTTTGTGAACTGGCATTGTTGCGTCGAAGTATCCCACAACAACGGTAGTTAGTCAACTTTAAGCTCGCTTTAGGCATTTCACGGGTACGTGGAAGGTTGAGGTGATTCCTAATTAATTTATAACAGGAGCCGTGAAACCGCCAACCGTTAAGAAACTTCGCACAACAATTTTGGGTAGGTATTTCGATTCGCAGTTCAGTTACTTCACAAAGAGATATTCTTTTTGTTCCTAACTTTTCAGAAAGTATTTGAATACCTGAATCGAAATAAATGAAATCGGAATTTTCGTAAATTATTCTCAGTTGCGGCTTTGTTCAACATTTAAAGAGCTAAGCTATTTTTCGTGTTGTGCAAAACTTTGAAGTTATTTTGGTCTTTTTATTTTATATTTACAAACAGTAACTTTTCAAAGGCGTGACTATGTAGAGTTTATCTGCAAGAACACGAGTGTTTCTAATTGTCTGGCTAATTTAACTACGACGCCTTAATGCTCATTTGTTCAATGTACCTACTTAGCATATTTGCCGAAAATTACTTTTTGATACATAAAGATGAGCGCTTTAATTTCACATCGATTAGTAAAACATATTTTACTTTAAAAAAGCCAAAAAACATGTTTTTTATTTTATCTGTACCGTGGCATCGCAACAATTTTTTCGAAAGAAATAACCTTCTAATGTAAAATTTGATTCATGGTAGATTGAACAAATAAGCACTAAGGCGACGACTGTCTCGTGTCTCTCTGTCATACAGAGACACTCGATGTATACACTGAGTGTACAGTGTATAGTATCGTAGCCTATACGTACCATTAGGGTTAAGTAGATAAGCGACTACTGCGCTGGCTAATCTACCATAGACAAAAATTATACTCGTTTCAAATTGAACATATCCAATCATATTGGTGCGAACAGCATTCTGCTAGATCATTTTTATCTAAAAATAAGAAGAAATAAAGCACTGAAATATCTGTTGAGGGTCGTAGCGAGATGTACAAACAGGATCTTTGGTAGAGCCGTGCGATGGCATATAAATTGGGGCACGCCTGATTTGAGCTCCAAACACGTATAACACCAATCGTAGCCGTGTTTGAGCAATTCCCCTCTATTTAAAGATTCAGGAAAGTGTATTATCCTGTTTTAATAACTCATGTTCTGTAAATGTTTAGCATTTGTTGTTGGAGCAATATTTTTTGTTTATAAATTAAGTGTATCTACAAACGTTCAAGCTATTCACATAAGTGACCAAATCGTTTGTTATTCAACTGCCATTCGCACATATAAACACATGAAAATTAAGTGATTGACGATAAAAGAGAAATGATAGCGTAAGTTATAAATGGTTCGTATTTATACCCAAAATCTTGAGTCAATATTGAAACCTATCGAATACCTACGTTTGATAAACGTAACGTCTGACGAATCGCTGGCGTCGCGGAAAGTTGGAAGCCCCTCAATTTACGATATAAGCAGAGCTTTGAGCAGAAGCTCTCGTCTACAGCACTTTCGCTATAATCCTCCTTCATTTTATTATACGAGTCTCAGCAGAAACAAGTCATGGAACTGAAACGCGAGATAAGTTGCGGACCTCATAGTTACATAATGTTCGAGAGAAATATAACATCTCAAGCTCAGTATTTATCTTTTTCTTAAAGATTTATGTACACAATAAACATGGCCCGCTCGCGTGCCCAATCACGCTCCCAATACTTTGCGAGGCTGCGTCCAGTCCTAAGTAAACTCGTGTGGAGCCGTAACTTGCTCTCGTAGAAGTTATCATCGAAGAAATGTAGCGGAGCGGATAATTGCGTGGGAACGGTGAAATTGCATAGCCGTGTGAGCGATACGATATTACGTTATTAACTTATTGCGCAATATTCACACACAATACCATTTTCCTTTGAAACAACCTTGACTTACTGTTTATTGGCACTCATTTAATAAATAATGTATAAGTGCCTACTAGAATTGATGGACATGGCTCTTCAGAATTAAGTGCCTTATATTTTGTAATGCAAACATGGATTTATTGGACTTACAATAGGTATAAGATAGGTAGAAAATAACGCGCTTAAAGTTTTACGTTTCAAGATTTATTGTAGTTGATACAAAGAAATTAAAAACATTTCTAGTTCGAATAACATCTGAGTCTTTTACTCACATTATTATTTATTTACAACAATTCTGGACAGCGCTATTTTAATGGCCCACTATTCCATTATCCCGGGAGGGGCCGAGAGTCCCGAGGGATGTCAAAGAAATACACCATCGGGCACGTGCGCACTCCTTTTTGATAACGAACGTTAAAGGATGTCTTTGAAATTATCTCTCAAGACCGATGGACGAAAGACGATAGTTATAAAAATAAAATAAAAACATTTTTACTCATCATAAGGTATTTGTATATACTCGATGAACGTCAAATAACACAGTTCATCGGCTTTAGGCGCTCTTTTGACTAAGGTAGGCCGGGAGAAAAATGCCGACGGAAAACTCTCGGCACTCCTTTAAAATCAAGTGTAAAATCAAAAATATTTTAGCCTGGTGCGCGCAAACGCGCTCTCCATTATACTGCATCCGTTATACTACAGTTTTAGTTTATCTGTATACATACTGCATGTGGTGTGACCCCCACTTTATAATGTAATAATAAGAGATGTCAATTCATTTCCTTTACAAGAAAACGTAGTTTTATTTTCTTCAACGAACACATTTAATATAAAATGTATCAGCCACAATACTGCACATATCGGTAACTCCGAAAACATAATCAATTGTGGGTTTACATGTCTTCTGATAACAGTAAGTACAATATTAATAAAACAACTGCGTGTTAAAAATTGATTTTTATTCAAACGTTGAACAAATTCTTAAATCCTACTAGGTACGTATTTCACCGTTGAAGTAATCAACTTGAGATAGTGTAGTGGAATCGTACCTTGTAACCTTTTACTGTGTGAAACTAGAAACTTTAGTAACAGTTCGCGAGTCATATCACGTAGAGGGAAATGGCAATGAATAAAACTAATTAAGGAGTCTCGTATCGCTACTAAAATAGTCATTGCTTTATCACACCAATGCGTGCCTTTCAGTGGAAATCTCTCTCTTTATGGAAAGTTCGGTGGTTCTAATTAAAACTTCAAACAGGTACGTTATAGTAAGAAGAAATGGTACGAGTAACTTCTCAAATTAAATAAAGTGGTTTTATTGGAACTACCTCATATCTTTACTGTATCGATTTTTATAGTAACAATAGAGACAAAGAAAAAACTTTACAGTTCTTGTTGGTAAATTGTGGAATTATCTGTCAATTCAACAGTTTCTAGCTTTAGCCTTATAATAATTTAATTTAAATTCAGTGTTTCTGTTTGGTTGTAAAAAATATTATGCTATTTTTGAACTTAGGTTCGCAAGTTTCATTTGTTAGTTCCGGCAATTGGATAATACAATATGGAATAAATGGGCAAATACATCGGGAAGATGCAGTTCTGTAAATAAACTGAAATACGTCTCTGGATTTACGCAAATGTTCTTCCCACAGTAACACAACATAAAATCAAGTAAGTGCCTTCCCGGCTATCCCTGGAATCGGAGTTTATGTCAGAGCTTTTTCTTTTACTGAATTATGCAAATTTCATTTAAATAACTGACTTGGCAAGTTTGCATGAGCTCTCATGTGTGCGAAACGAGCAACGTGGCCCACACGAAACGATACATTTACGTGTAAGAGACATAACGTTGCACCAACTTAGACTCTATGTCCTCGTGATAAGATCCGTTTGAAAGTTTTTTAAAAGCTTCAGTAGTAAATGTAAATTTGTGCTGGGTGTATTCCTCAATCACGCGTGGGCGAGGTTTACGATCGCGCCATGTTAGGTCCGGTGGCACATTCGCGGTCGTGCTAAAAAAAATAAAATTCATGGTGGTACTCTGGGTGTATTTCGGAATTCAGAGAGAGGCTTTACAGTTAGACTAGTACGGTTTTTGTGACGGGAAAGTAACATGCTACTTCTAGCAAGTACCGAATAAAAGGCTTTGTTAAAAATCAAACAAATTTTTGTAAGTTTTGTAATTCAACGTCGTTTTAAATTTGTCAGTTCCGGCAAATTGTAAAACTCAATATGGAATAAATGGGTCGGTAGAGAAAAATACATCGGCAAGATGCAGTTCTGTGAATTATGCATATTTTTATATATCATCACAGGAGACAGAGTTTAACAACATAAAACTCCTCATACTGAATTACGTACCTCTAATGAAGCCGACAAATTCTCAATGTTTCACATAATCTAACCGAAACAATAACTGAAATGAAAACACGAATTATTCAAATATTGCCTCAAACTTCGTGAAGATTGCAATATCTATGTAAATGTTATACTGGATGAAGTTTGAAAACTTGCGATTTAATTAGGCTAATTGGTTGTAAAGCTACTCATTCTGGAGGCGACGACGATTTGAAGAGAGATTTATGAAGTGGCTCAAAGAGCGCTTCGCGGAGATTTATTTCTAAAAATAAACCAATCCACGGCTTTGTGGCGCGTATAAAAGAGTTATGTTCACACGAATTATTGCGGGCTTTCCAACGAACATTAGGTTAGTTCGTAAAACGTTATTGAAATATCGAGTTGTTTACGGTACATTACCCGTGGCTCATGTGCCGCATACGAGGCGTCATTTTAATCTCTATAAGAAGGTTATACTTTTTACGAGCTTTTATTTACTTTGCCGTGTTAGAATGTATTGGGTCAAATCTTGGAAGCAAAATTAGAACCAGTTTCTGAGATTTGATTGGACTCAAATTTGGTATTCTGAGTATCTTAGGTGGTATTGCAATGTGTATGTGACTTCAATCTGAAATGAAGCAGGGAGAGGTTTCCCGCTTCTCTAAACAACTTTATACCGTCATTATATATTAACGTTTTAAATTGGTAGTTAAATGTAAGTGAAAATTCCCTACTCATAAACACCCAACTTCAATACGTAAACAAAACTTGTTCACCTAGCTAGCTTATTGAAACGAAACATAAACCAAAGTATACGCTAACTTTGGCCATAGTTTGTGGTAAGAGAACTATATATATTATACATGTCGTCATATACGCACGTAACGTAAACATTTTTTACTTTAATTAAGAATGATTTATCTGCGATGTAATATTGAACTAGTTGTCTTTTGAATAGGTTAGATGAATTTTTTATACATATTATGGGTAGTTTATTTTAAAACTCCGCGCGCGTTCCTAACTTAAAGTTTTATCATTATATGCCTACGTTTTCGTAAACCAACGTATTCTACTTACATGTATACTTATTGAAAATATACATATTATGTACATACCTATACAAAATAACGCTTCAATAAACTCTTTTAGAAATAATGACATTTTTAAAATTTTTGTAAATGAACTCACGTCTACGGCCAAATTAATCACACTTGTGATATCTCTATAAAAAATGTGGACGAGTGTAAAATATAAATCGTTGGCAAAAAAAACTGTTACCAAAAAAATTAATTTAACGATTTGATATCTGTGATATACGTCCTGTGTGTCCTACAGTTGCCTAAAATGAAAAGGCTATTTAGAGGTGTTTTTTAAAGCGCGTATCATGTCCTGGCACTCGCTCTAGTAAATCACTGCCTCGCAAGAGATATATGGGCTGGGATTTCAGCGGATCCTATACATATAAAAATTGACACATTCATATATTTTATACGAGATACTGGCCGTTAGTCTTCCGTCGTTACTTCGTTAGTTGTTGTAAATCTACATACAACTGTGATAAAACATATCCTCTTGTGCTGACTAATATTTTTCTTCGTATTTTACGTAAGTTACTTATCTCCACCAATCCGCATTGGAGCAGCGTGGTAGAGTATGCTCCAGGCCTTCCCTGGTTGTGGGTACCCGTGCCCAGCAGTGGGACATAAAAAAGGGTTGGAAGCTAAACTTATTGATTTTAGTTTTTTAAATTTGTTCTTGAAAAAATGCGCTTGCTTACTTAAGTTATGTATATTTTTATTATAGACGAAACAAGGACTTTTGTTAATGTTCACTGTTGGTCACTTATTGTTAACTTGGTAGTACGTGTTGTACCGTTACTAATTATTTACCGTCACATGAATAAGTTAGATAAACGCTTCACACTCACAGCCCCACACTAGGATTCCCTGTGTCGTGGGTGCCATGTACACACAAAGACAGTACACTAACACCCAGACTGAGAACAGAAATCTAAATTCATCATTTAAATTTCTGCCCGCCGGGGATCGAACCCGGGACCCTTCGAGTAGTGGACTGACGTGGTAACCACTACACCACACAGGTCGTCAAACAAGATGTATTTTTCTGATCAAAATTCATACGTACGATAACCTTGTTAGAAATTACTAGCATTAAAAACATCCGACAGACCTCACTTTAATGTTGCACATTATAAACTTCGTTGTCTAGTAGCTACGACCTATGACTGGCCAAGCCAGTTTTTTCTCCATTATGTCCCGCGCCGCCAAGTCAAACATGAATCACGCTTTATATCCTTGCGTAGCAAATAATAATTTACCGCTACATAACGGCAAAGTTAGATCGACCTGTATTATGTGGTCCATCCTTCGCATTAATTACCTACACTCTAATCTCTGAATAAAGGCCCGTCCTGAGCAAATATACAACACACAACAATACCTTGTTATGTGTCGCAAATACATTATGAACACATAACGCCTTAATTTCAGAATACCCTAGAAGGGTCAACTTATTATAATTACGTCGTTGGCTTTGCTTTAAACTGAGGTTAGTTGAGCTTTACAAAAGGTATTCATGCGTCAGTCCCAACTACTATTTGATAACGAGGTTTTGAGAATTTCACGCGAAATAAACTTTGTATTCCTTTCAAATTGTTTTGGGGCTAAAGAAACAAATCCACTGCGATTTAATTTGATGTAGTTTGTGGAAAACTAATGAAGCACGGACGTTGGAGCTCTGAATAAACTGTTCGCGCCCAAATAAACTATAACTATAGTGCGTCACGTGCTTAAAGGCTTTTATTTATTAAGCTTGAGAAGGTCGGTCTTTGCTTGGCTTTTGATTAAAGTCATCTGACTTGAAAGCCAATGACGAAGTTGGCACATACGAGTACCTCCTAGTACTATCAACAGATACGGCATTAGATTTTTACTTTAAATTATCTTATACCCTCCGCTTAATCCGAGTATACTTCAGTTTCGAGAGGGATCAGGAGAGTTCAGGTTTAGAAAGGGATTAAAAATGGGTGACTAACAAAAAAAATAATGCGAAAAAGTATTTCACCTGCACTTGAAAATTTTCATCTTTGACCCTGTAGTGCAGGGTTACTTATCCACAAATACTTTTTTTGTTACGTTTTTAGTTACCTCTAATTTTCTCTTGATTAGAGGAAACTTCTATCCACATAGACAGACACTGGTATTAACTGCAGAAGACCCACTATCAATGCGATTGATCGCAGAAGCTGTTGGGTCAGGACTCATCCCCGTCCCAAAATAATAATATTAGCCAACAGGAATCGTATCGAGTCACGTCCTCAACTGTTTTTAAGCAGCCAGCAAGCTCGGTCGGCAACCAGACTACCCGGCGTGATTAAATGACAACAATATAAATGATGGAGACTCGCAATTAAGCGGGCTCACCCACGACATCAATCACTGCGGAGATATCCCGGGAGCCGATTTTGTTTCGCTATTTTCCGTCGCTAACCCTAAACTGCTATGCGAAACTTGTTACACTTTATCTCCGTGTACTTCGTATGAATAAGAATAGGTAGGTATGTTATAAGAAGAATACTTAGATTGACGCAGCAGACACGGGATGTCACTTATATTGTTGACTATGAAACCAGGAGGATTTACCTGAAACAATATAATAAAATGGTTAGATCACTTTTTTGAGGTACCTAATAACAGTAAGTAACAGAGATTTATTTTTAAACTTTTTGTTTTAGACCCAGATTTTAACTGATCAATGGTAGTATACCTTCCTAAACAAAAAATAATTGACGGCGTTGTAGTCCTAAGGTAGGTACATAACGTATAAAAAAATACAGACGAATTGAAAATCTCCTCTCCGTTTTCCCTTCCAAGTTCCAAATTCTATGATGGATAGGTATACTAAATGAAATCAAAAGAGGCTGGATTAGTCATAAAACAATAATTAGCGAATACAATACGATAAAGAAATACAAATACATATTTTGTGATAGATAAAAAAAGTTACGCCTAAAAAGTTGTATGTACCTCGACCATAAAACATAAATGGAAGTTTCAAGCAAGTTGTTAAGGGCGTTTCAGAGTTGGTTGAAGTAAAATCTATGTGAAGTAAGCAGGGATAAGGATTTGTAAAACTAGTTTCAGACTTTTTCAATTACATTAGATTCTTATAAGCCTTATTCTTTTGTAGAGGGCGCTCACTTTTATTACGCAACAATATTTTTCGTTTTCATACACTTCATAACTTCAATGTCATATATTATCAGCAGTTTGTACCATTGTACCAGTTTGTATTCATACCAAGACAAGCTTCAATATAAATAAAACCGGGTATTTAAAACTTTAAATTAAAAACTTTCACTTAGTCAATAACAAAACCAGTTCTGTCGAATTGGCTTCACATTCAAAAGACGAACTTACCCGTGACAAAATCGAAAAGGATCGGGTCATCATGCGTGAACTCCTAAAGTTTGCTAAATACTCGTTCTATCAGCAAATACCTCCTAACGTGAGCGAATGGGCCAGTAAGCCGCACGGAGTCCTTTGACGGCGAAACCGCACGAGAGAACCATTCGACATCAGTGACCAACTCAAATATTTGAAGTTGGAACATTTCAACATTAGACAAAGCTAGTCGCTGTTCGTCCGATATTACGAGTGTCTACTAGGTATGAATAGGAATGTTTGATTATACGATGATTGTATTAGGTAAATTGATAAAATGGAATAAATGGAATATTGGTATAATTGGACTTGTCCCTATATCTCGGGACTATAATACATAATACGGCATCCTCTGCCTGTCGTAAGGCCTGGCGACATCTGCCTGGGGATTAATTGAGGGCTTCTGGGGTCATGGGCGTCTGGAACTGGCTCTATCGGTCCAAACAGTGGCTCCGGGTAGGAGACGATGATGAGTGTGGACGGTCGAGACGAGCCCGTAAGAGGCGCGAGGACACCGGTGCGTTCCTTTGGAGATCCCGGAGTCCTCTTACTGTGCTGAGGTAGGCCGCTGAGAAGGTTCTAGTGCGGTAAGAATCCCACATTACCTGGTGTCACTCCCACCTTTTTGAAGGTTTCCACCTCGTTAAAAAAAGGTATAGTTTGAGCTGAGGCGATGACGTCTTTACACGTTCACAGCATAGTAATGTAAGTTCAACGTCATCTAGTATATTTTTAACGCTATATTAATTGTATTTTGCCGCATTGATTCAAACAAATGAAGCATCATTACGTACATTTTCATCTGCGCGGTACAAAATAACGATTATAAATTATACCGAGCGAGCAACTCAATGAAATAAGTCTTCGTCTTATTCGTAGACAAGTTCAAAGCAGAAAAGGTTAATATGAATTGCTTTGAATATTTTTTCCTAAAAGATAGACAATGTCGAGATTCTTATTACATTTTCTTTTAACCTTTTATTTATTTTATATGTTATAATCAAATTATCTTGGAGATACAAAATGTATAACTTAAAACATAAAATATTATTATGAGAAAATGCCAAAACCGTATTCTGACATAAAAAAATAAGAAGTAATTTATTATACTAGTACCTATACTTCACCGATAGACGACGAATTGAATACCTCCTTCTTTTTTTAGGTCGACTAAAACACCAGCTTGTTTATTAGATTACGAGTAAATATAAAAACATATTAAAAACTTTATGATTATCATCGTTACTGTGACGGTACCTTCAGATTTCATGTAAACACTCTAACCTAAGCATAAATAGAAACCTAAGCATAAGTATATGTATTTAGTGCTGATAAAGTACCATAACATACGACCAATCATTTCTGTATTAATATATACTACAAATAAAACTTCTGCTCAAAAATACTCAGAAATCGGAACTGTCGTGATAAACTTCCTCAAAAGTTTTTTTGAATACGTAATACATCCGATGGGGCGCTAAAACGCCGTCTATATACCCGAAGGACTTGGCACTGTTTTACAAGTTAGAAGTGTCTCAATAGAGGCGGGCGGTCAAGAAGACTTAGCATCACGCGTAATTTATCAGAAACTTTTGGAGCTTTTTAATTAAAATCTTTAATGCGCTCCTAATAAGGAAGTAGGTATGTCTTCTGATTTATATTATAAGTCATTACGCCTCTGTTACTTTTTATACGCACATGATTATGTACCTTATAGTAAACAAAGGGTATGTGGGAGGTGGATGAAAAATATTGTGTAAAAAGGATTCAAGTGGCGGTGTGGGCGGTCGAGTGAACGAACTCGCGGTCAAAGCATGCTGCAGTAACCTCCATCGGGTTACCATGATGCCGACGTGGATATAATATTATCTATTTAAGCTTACATTAGGTGATAATAATTTGGCACTTTTGAAATAAAAATATTTGGAATTTATGGTGGGAGATGAACTAAAAGTTAACCGGAAGATGTAGTTTACCAATTTTAATTTTAATGCTGTTAGTGACACTGCATCTAGCACTTTAGTGGCACTTACCACTTAACCTGTCTGCGCAGTTCGCGTAGCTGAAAACCAGTAGCTTTAGTTCTTTGCAAATAACACCGTACGTTTTGTTTTATCATAACATCTAGCTAGTGTCCGTAGTATAATATCTGTAATACTACTACGATATTATGATAAGACAAATGCTTTCTTATTCTTGTCTAAGCGGTTCATTGACCCCATTTCTGTCGTGATTCAAAGACAAGATAAATAGAAATTCCAACACTTTTTATACGCATACAATTGGTAAAACCAGCTACCGTCTACGCCTACGCCCACTCCAGAGAAACACTCCGCCTCCCGACGTGAAATGAGATCGAATTACCATCAGTAATCAATTCAAAATTATTCAATACAACACTCGTATAGAGCATACAACTACAAATACAATACAAATCTAAATAATTACGTTATTGCAATATTATCATAACAATGAAATGCAAATGACGTGCAAAATTATTCGTAGCAACACGGTATCCATTAGTTTTGCATTTAATTTAAAGAGCAGCGCAGCGGTGCTCGACTGCGCTATTAAACAGGTTCGAATATATATTGCGCCAATTAAGATTCAATTGCATAATTTAGGTGTCAAAAGTTATAGTGACTCGATTGGCCAAGGTCAATTTACTTTAATTAAGAAAAGAAAAATTATTTCAAGGCAAATTTAATTCATTTTCACAGTCACTAATTTCTATTTTTGTATGTGTCCTATTTGATTTTATAGTAGTAAAAAATGGAACTTACTCAATGAATTCATTCATGAGTTCAATAAAATTATTCATTTCTAATGTAAATGGAATTTAATAACTGTAGTTAGAGAACAACATTTTTAAAATCCTAGTTTTATTTTAATTTTAATCAGATCCAAATAACAGCTTATATATTTTTTAAAATACTTTTACATTAAATGTTTATTATTGCTCTTTTGTTATGGATTAAAAGTTTATACTATCCAAAGATGGTTTGGATAATTCACAAACGTAGAGCAGCACCACCCGGAATCACTTGGTTTTCCAGCAAATAAAAGGCTCAAAGATTTATAAAGGAGTGAAGTATCGGTGAACTGTAATGCCTGCGGCGTCGCGGGACCTATCCACATTTTATGTTCACGCGTGAGCGCGATTTTTTACAAAGTACTCCTATGCATATGAGACTGTTCCAAGTTTACCCGCCGCGGATGTACTTCGGTTACGGAACTAGAGAGAGGCGGTCTAGTAAATATGTGAGCGAATTAAGTATATCATATTTCATAATTGAAATGCATTCAGTCGCTTTAGGTTCACTAAAACAGTGAGCAAGGAATATAATATAAGTCAATAATTTTATACATTTATTGATATAGTCTATTACACAGTGTATTACATTTATATTGTTATGTCTTGATTATCGCAAAGCAAACCAAATAAATTTTATATAAATATCTAATCAAAGAATAGTTTCGTTAGTCCTAAAAATGACTTCATTCACAACAAAAAAATTTTGAATGTTTGTTATTTAATCATGTAAAAACAAAGGAACTAATTGAGATGAAATACACAACGTTGTATGTATGTGTAGATATATTTTATGCCGTTTAAGTAGACGCAGACAAAGTTAAAATCATTTTAAAGTATAAATTGACATAATATTTAATTTACTTTTGACTTATGAGTAAAAAACGTCATTTCTGAATAAGAAATGTCTTACAGAACAATATCGCAAATGCGATCGGACTACTTTTAATTAAGTTTAGCAGATTATTCGGTTTACTTGTTAACTGATCACATTCAGACGTCACAACCACTCACCAAGAATTCCTTCCAATCCAATCGATTTCTGTCAGTTCGAGAAGTTTGCGGAAAAAATCATCTAAGTATGTTTTTCATTAAGTTTTTTATAAGGATTCGTAATTTATGGCAGAAGTAATATTTGTGAATATAATTTATGCTTTCTTTATACGCCGCATACCTAATAATATTCCAGATAATAACATAATACAGTAGGTATATAATTTTATACCACATCTTAATTTGGTAACAATCTGTATTTTTACATTTACTAAAACACATATGTACCTAAATTAATTTGATAAAGTAATAAAATTGAAAACAAAGAGGAAACGGAATTTCATAGGTGATCAAGTTCAAAAAAGTAATTACTAATTAATTATATTTCAAATGAGTGTACCTGTAATGTTAATGAGATGCTACAAAAACATTGGATTTCCAAACATTTGGAAATTGAATCGGCATCGGAAATTTAAAAAAAGAAATTGAAAATGTCGGAAATTACAACCGTAGTCTACGGACATCATTCTGTTATTAAGTTAACGTTCCTGTTATATTTAATTCTTTCGGAAATTTGATTTTGCTCATAAATGTTTGTATACTTAAAATAACAATAGTCACATGTGAAATTTCGAACTTCGTACTTACTAAACGAACTTAATAAAAAATTTTAAGGTCTTTACATAAAGACCTTAAAACAAAAATAAATTAAAGGCTAAGTGTGTTGTATAGGTACATAGGTACCTATAACACTTAAACGCATTTTGAACGGTAGTTTTACCGACGAAGAAAAAAGCTTTTTGCATAGATTGTAACAAAGAAAGTGGAAATTGCCTGCATGATTTCTAGTCGCTGACTAAAGACAAGTAAACCTACGGCAAAGATAATATATCGCCTTAATATATTCACAGTATGACGAATGGTTACAGCTTTTGTGGACTAATGCGGAACCTTTATTTACCTAAGATTCGAAGTAAAAGGAGACTCCGCAATGGAAGAAACGAAATTTGTCGAAAAAACGAAACGGAAACAATTTTGTCTAATATAGTTTTAATCATATCCTAACGATGTTATTATAACACAGGAAAACAATAAGGAAACAACAGCTACACCTAAATAATACAAACTTAACGCGATCGGTATGTACGAGAATATCAATTTCATACCGAAATACTCGGCATAGCTACCTATTCCGAATCTTTTTAATTTTGAATAAAATATAGCTATTAAATATTCAGGCAATAAATCGTATTAAGGCGACGTTACTTACGCACCGCGCGCGCCGAGCCTGAATCCGAAATATTTTTCCCAGCCGTCTGCAAAGAGACGAATTAAACGATATTTCCAATCTCGAACTCTGCACACTCTTCTTTATTACATTTTTCACAACACCCTTACGCTATCGGGAATCTTCACCGGTGCCAAATAATAATAACGAAATCCAGTACAATTTGCGTCTTGTGTTCCCATTTTCCTTTTCCAAATACAGAGCGTCAGCGTCTTTTTCAATACGACAATGGAATAAATCGTTATTCTGGATATGCGGTAACTAGGTGACAATAAAATTTCTTTCCGGCGTTTTCATCCATACCTATCTCGAGGGAAGCGTTTAAACATTAAAATGTGGGACAGTGGTGAGCATGAGTATGTTAATTAGGAAGTTTTATGCAGGCAGGCGCCGAACGCAGATAGTTTGTGATGGTCGCCGCGGGAGCTCTGAGGGTTTCATTGCAGCAATTCAGGCATTTTATCAAGAATATTCTCTAACTCCGATATTTTACTGACGATAATAAATGTCCCGAAGAGTACGAAACGAATCGTGACAATAGAGCGTCCGTCCGTGTTGTTGGCCTGACCCACGATATAGGGCGGGTAAGAGGCATGCGAAATTGGAGCAGTCGATTCACACTCGATGATTTTTAATTAAAGTTGTTTTTCACACACATTGAAAAGGTTTTTTAATATTCAACAAAAGAGCTAAGAACCTTTCACAAATGTATGATAAAGCTTTTAATTTTAACGAATGGGTCAATCTCGTGTCAATTATAAAAACGACTGATATGTCATAGACACAAATAACTTCTCTAAGCTGTGTGCTATGCGGTGAGGTTACTTGCGACTGTGTGACTAGCTGTGTTAATGTCCAGGTGATGGAATGTTAAGAGTCGAGGCGACCGCATGTCTCTCTGCCGTCCGACAGATCCAATCAGCTGCCGAAAACCGCGAACACGACCTCGGTCTGTTCCACGTCACCGCTCACTCACACAACCCGTATTATTACATGCATCACCGATACTTTTGATTCTTTGTAACATCTGACGCGACCTATGTATAGAGGTATACATACTAGCGTATAGGAAGAATTTCGCAAAGTCCTTTTTTATCGGATTCTACATATGTCATACAAACGCACAAACGCACCCTCAAGTTTCAGGTCTTTACGATCAGCGGTTTAGGCTGTGCGGTGATCCTTCAGCCGATCATTCATAGATATTATAATCAACAATGAAGACTCAACAATCAACATAAAGGCAAAATAAATCAAAATGGAAGTTAAAGCAAGAAAAAATGCATGAAATCACTACGGTTACATGTGAATCAGAGGAATGATTAAGATCGGCCATTGAACCTTCTCCCTTGGTCATATCTTAACGCGTCAATATCCTCTCAAGGTTGAACAATAAACAACTCCCACGTGATCCATTATTACATACTGTAAAAATACAAATGAAACATAATGTACGAATAATTTTGTATCAGTCGAATAATAAATACATTTATTACATTTATAACATAACAACATTCTTAAAAGGCATTTGAATCCAAAGCATCGCATACATTACTTTCTTAAGATTATATTGTGTAAATCAACAAAACATAATCTGCTGGCTTTTAAGAGTGTGAACCAAAAAAATTTGCGCTTTGTTGCGCTCATTGTCCGCAATATTAACGAGGAGGCTGTATTTTAGTAGGTAATGTAGGTATATTTTAATATTTCATATTCGTTTTATTCAAAGTGTTTCTGATGAATTTCTTCAGTCTGTTTTAGTAATAAAAAAATTTAAACAAAACAAATGAAAACGCACAATACGTTGTTACAGAAGTAGTTTTAAAATAACTATTGTTAATTATTTTACTTTTGCTTTGGATTTTAAGTACTGAGAAGCATCAATAAAGAGGAAGTATTGAGTGGTGGACTGGACAGATGAGGCAAGCTTCGGGGCTTTAAGTGTGAGGAGTCGGAGCGAATGCCGTGAGTTATACAAATTGGGATCCATTCGCCGGGAACTGAAAAATGGGAACTCGACAAAAAAGGGTTGCTCGGTGCGGAACGGAGCATTCCCCTCAGAAACATACGTTTTGAGAGAATAAACGAAGGAAATTCGTTGTCCCTGGCGAAACAATTGTTACGTTAACAAATTACTACTTGAGTAGTGAGTCTACTTGATCTTTGATGGAGCAAACTTCGGTTTGTTGGTTGCGGAGAGTATGAAGATCTAAAAAAGTATCTCATTATTAGTGTTTCTCCAAATCCAAATCATCTGCTGAGCGTCTCGTCTTTCTTTCACAGAAGTTCTTTGAAATTTCCGATCGGGACATAGGTCATGAATTAAAATTTTAATGGCTCACTTATTTTACTAATTGTAAGACGACTCCGACTTGCGCTTAACAGGCTGGTTTTTTAATAGTTATTATTTACTAGGAGTAAACATTGAATAAAATAATTTATCTTTCAAAACTAAGGCATGACTGTATCTGCAGAGGATAAGATAGGTAGTTATAAAAGAAATTGTTGTGAAATTCGATACGCTGGGCTATCTCAAGTTAGATCGATCTGTCGCAGAGAATAAATAGCGTATTCACGTAATTTAGCGGGAACATTCCTCGATTGTATTCAGGCAACAGCGGCGACGTCAAGTTACAAATTGCCCCGGGTCTCGCCTCGCTCCAGAAAAATACCTTCCTTTAATAAGTACCATAACTATATTTTAAATAACTTTTGATTTTTTGGAAGCACTAGACACAGTCACTATACCGCTGCCGCAGAGAATTATAGATAACATTGCACCGGGTCAACGTAAACATGTAAAACTGAACTGCCTTCAACCCTTTTTATGTCCCACTGCTGAGCACGGGTCTCTCCCCACAACCGGGGAAGGCCTGGAGCATACACCACCACGCTGGTCCAATGAGGATTGGTGGAGATACGGGTTAGTGGCCAACCCGTGTCGGATGTTGTCAAACCGCCCAAAGGGCCTCCG